>JBBPMK010000080.1:0-72774 GCA_038090295.1 Boletus semigastroideus
AACAGCCTCGGAAGGAAGCGGTAGGGGTAGCGGTAGCCCCCTGATGAGAGCTTTCGCAGGCTCGAAACCGCACCCAATCCCGTTTTTCCCTTACCCGCCTCTACTCGTACTGTATGCAGCTCGCTTTACTGCAGCCCGGTCCTGATCTTCGGAGAGGGACGCCCGACGGACGAGCAAGCGGATGGACAGCCCGAGTACCCTCCCTCACACACAGACTAATGGCTGGGTGGCTTCGCCACCCAGCCCCGCCACCTTCAAAAAGGAAAGAGCAACACGGAAAGAGAACGACCGGATGCGCATACAGGGGCATTCGGTAGGAACGAAAGAGAGAAAAAAAGGGAGGGGGACGAGATGGCGTTGAAACAACACATGGTACAGACACGACGCGTCAGGAGAAAAAAAAGGAGGAGGGCCCTGTCCTTCAACCAGGTGGCGTATTCGGAGACACAGCATAAGTGATTGTGATGTTATTCCCGGAGAGGGATGCCTCGGCCCATATATTCCCATTGCCATCGGTCATGTTCAGCAGGCTCCCCTCTTCCAGTCCATAATCGGGCTCCCCATACCACGGACCAACATCGAAAAGGGTGGCGAAGTCAAATTCGGGAATTGGCTCGAGGTAACCACCATCCAGTTTGATGGCTCTCATGAACCACGACACGTCCTTCATGTAGAGATGGCGATCCTGGTCAGGACTGACGTGTACTATACCGGTGGGGGCAGAGGTGGTTGCAGAGGTGATCATCGCAAAAGGCCCTCGGCTCGATGGGAAGGAGCCCCATATGGATCTTGTCCCCGATCAGTGCACTGATCGTGACGGTATCATTATATGACACACCGGAACGGGTAGGATACGACCACGAATAAGCTACGCGCAACAGGAGAAAAGGTGAGAGAAATCGTCAATTCACAGTCGAACGCTTCCTTACCACGGTAAGTGGGTACACCGTCCGTCGTGCATCCAGGTTCGACCGGCCTCGATAGCGACCCCAAGATAAACTATACCCTCCCCACAGGAAAAGCTTGGGACGAAGAAACGGGCACGACTCAGCCGGTCCCTTGAGAAATCAAGAAGGATTAGATCGAGCAAGGGGCGATTCAAGCGATCAACGACTCACGAGCTCCCTGTCCAATCTGACACCAGCCAGAGGGTGAGCGATCTCGAAGACGGCGAGAACCGGAGAAGCAGACAAGAGGCTAGAGATGAAAGCGAAGGTGAAGCTCATGGCGAACGTAGACTCGAACAATGGTCTGCGAACAAGCTGGCAGCCTGAGCTTGGGGATTGAAAGCGCACCACGACCCCATGCTTCTATATGTCTGACAGGACACCACCCTACGATGGGCAGTGTTTCACTTGTCGACCAAGCGAAGCGGCGTGGGGAAGGCAAGGTCATTTTGACGGACGGTTTTCTGTCAAAGGTATCCATGAGTGGTTCGAGAAGAAGCCGTTGAGCCTGCTGATACAACTGCGCTGCGCTATGCAGATTGATTGACACACGCTATTAAATACTAGATAACATTGTCTCGTCAGAGCCGAGGTGAAAAACGATTATTTGTTGCACGGTACTTACTCGTCAGAACTTGGTACACAGATCAGATGCACGTTCGAGTTGGAGTTGGACGATAACGGACGTGGTAAGACTAACGCCGTTACTGTGTGAATTTCTAGTTTGAAGGTAGTTGACAGCTCAAAGTGACAAGGGGAACCGCAAGCCATTATCTGCACAAAGCCAACAGATGGGCCACACGTTTTCAACGCCGCCGAACGGAGTGATAGCACACAAACGGGGGACTCTGTTTGCGGTGTTGATTGAAAGGTCGGGAGGGCGCGCGCCGTTCAATGAAACGATATTGGGACGGACGGCGAACGCGGTCGAGATCATGAAACAAGATGCAGCTGGTAGGAAACCAAATTCGATGACACCGCTCGTTGAGGAGACATTGGATCATGATGCAAGACGAACAATCTCCTTGCCTGTTCATCACACACGCGGGAGAGAAACGAGCTCGGGATGTGACTTGACCAGGCGAGGGGCTAGGAGTAGACAAACAAGCATTGCCTCATTCGAAAAGTTGGTTCGTGTCCGTCAGAAAAACATGGGCTGTCAGGCTGCTCCGCTCGTCAGAGATGCCAAGTGCGACGAGCGGGTGAGTCGCAAAACTTACCACTGTCATGTTAATCGGCGTGGCACTTAGATAAGTATATGTTTTGCCAGGACTTATGCCACCACCAGAGGCCAGGTGGATAGAGATTGAAATGAATCCTCGTATCATGAATCACAGATGTAGATGTTGGCGGAGATCACCATTGATAAGTACCAACCAACCCAAGACAGACAGCAATACACCCAAGTCTACTCGAAACCACAAGTCATAAAAAAACGCAATAAATGTTACAAGCGTCCACACAGTGCATCACTCCACGACCCACCGTCGCACCGCCTGACATGCCCCAATCTCCGGATGCAACAACACCGCCGAGAGCCAATACGCCAACGCCCGTCGTCGGTGATCGAGAAACGCAAGTCTGTAGCGCGACAAGGGAGACTTGGGGGGCAGCGGAGGCACAAAGTGGTGTTGGTGGGGCTGGGAAGGAAGCACGTGTCAGACCGATCAGAGGGAGAGCGAGACGAGGAGGGGGCGGACGTACGGGGAGACTCTGGCGCAGCGCGCGATGGAGCTGGACAAAGGCGCTGTAACGCTTGTGCACGTGGATCGTCGTGCTCTGTCATAACAGGGGTTGTGGAGACAAGGTCAAGCGACGGGGGGAAAGAAGACGGACCTCTTTGGTGCGTATGACGCAGTCGTACACTGCGTTTTGATGTCTAGGTTCAGTCTTGCTTGGAGATCGTGCACAAACGGGGGACGCACCGACATAGGCGCCCCCGAGGGTATCACCGACGTGCGTCCAGCCACTGATCTGGACGTCCCTTGCAAACGCCTGGCTCTCGCCCAGGTGGTCGCCTAGCCATATGTCGTGCGAAAAGATGGAAGGAGGGCCCAGGGATTGATGCGTCGAGCGTCCGTCTGGTTCCTGCAGGGACGTCAGCGGGGTGCCGAACAAGCATTCGGAGACACACATCGCAGAGTTCGTCGTAAAATCGGGATTCCTCTTCGACGTTGATCTTATCTGGGATAACTACCAAGAGACCCGACGCATTCTGAAACGGATGGGACGAGGAGGTGGAGGATGGCATGACCAAGAAAAAAAAAAATAATTGATAAGATTACAAGTACATGTCACGTGATCTAAGTGCTCTCTATGATCGCCTTGATCATGGCAGAACCAATCTTGTTCGCCTCCTCGAACCTCGACTCGAAGAACGCAGCCGTCTTGATGAACCTGTCCTTGTACAGCTCAAAGTCGCCAAACGCGACACATTGACTCCAGCCGCGAGCCGCGACGACAAACTCCAGATCGTCCGACCGATGGGTGACATCGCAGAGGGCTGCATTGATCGCCGCGTCCAGACGAACGACGGAACGAAAGAGGTACTCTGCCACGCCGATCCACATGCGGAAAACGGGGGTCGCTGCAAGGGCGAGATGGTCAAACGGTTGGATAGAGAGACGGGCCCAGCAGTCCACCATGGCGAGCAGTGCGAGATGAGAGTTGGTCTTGGGTGCAGAGGTGCCGGTAGGGGATCCGGTAGGCTTGGAACTGCGACCGATAGTGAACTGGTCGAGGACGTCTTCGGTAAGAAAGATGGGCGTCGAGCTGCCTTGCTCCGTCTCCTTGACATCAAAGACTTTTCCGCGGGCTGCATATATGCGCTGACGGAGGCCATCACGATCACCTTCGAGCATGAGTTTGAAGAGTTCGGTGGCACTCTGGGCATAGGTGTCGATTTGTATCTTGGCGCAGGGGTTCAGGATGGCGAGACCGGCATAGACGTGCCATTTGTTGGCATATATCCGGAGCATGATGTTGACCTTGACGGTTTCTATGCCGCCTACATACTGGCCGTGTTCCCAGGGATACGAACGCTGGGCAGCCCAGGCTGTACCCATGCTGGCGTGAGAGAGATGAGTGGTTGGGAAGCAAGGAAAGAAGGGGACATACGTGAGGAAAGCGGCGTGAGTGACTGCTTGCACGTTGGCCGTGACGAGGTCGTGGTCCTCGTAGGTGAGGTATACATAGCGGGATTTGAAGCACTTGAAGATGTTCTCTACGATTCTGACGCTGTCGTCTGTAGCACGATGCTTGATGATGACCTGGGGAGGGTGAGATAAGGCGAGAAACAGACGGTTACCAAGGACGCACGAGGGGCTGTCCGACGGGGGAAACTGTTGGACCGTGGAGGGAATGTAGCGAGACGATGTGAACGTCGTTTGGGAGATGGGACTCGAAAGCGGCCTTTTCAGGTGCTTTGACGGAGGTCTGACCGGCGACGATTGCGCCAATCTTTGTCGCTAGCGAGGGTGAGCGTGGAAGTTGGCACTTGGAAAAGACCTACAAGGGCCGTACTGAGCTACGACACGGCCGATAAAGTCTGCTTCCACGGAGTACATGATAAAATCCGAGATCCGAGAGACGGCATGACCATCAGCGTGCACGGTGATGCCGGGGACATCTGACCAGTGAGTACGTGAGAACGAGACTGGGACAGCGCTGTGAGTACCTTTGTAGGCGCGTTTCAGGGCGTCATATTTTTCTGGGAGATCACAGACACAGATTCTACGTGGATGGGAACGGGGAAGGGATGGGAACGAGGAACGACACACTTTTTCCAGCCTGCGTCGGAGAGATGTTTGGCGTACATGGTGCCCATGGCACCCATACCGATCAGACCGATAGTCGGCTGCTGGTCGATGGGGTAACTGGGCGTGACGTCGACGAGCATCGTTGCTGGCAGACGACGACGACGACGACAATGAGCTTAATGGAGCTAAATCGGACGCAAGCTTAACCGCAACTCCGCCACTGTTTTTTTCTTTTCTTGTTCCATTCCTTCTAACACTCACAATCACCAGCGTATGCAGAGGTTCGTCCTCGTCGCTGTCGTCGTATAATTAAAACTGAAAATTTGATTGACAGCATACGTTTTGTTCTGATCACACACTCGTTATTATTGATCCCCATCCGCTCTTTTGTGCCCAACTCAACAAACCCACCTCGGTCGCACGCCACGTTCGCCTGAACCTAGCCCCGGAAGTATCTCTATTTGGATCCGGCTCAGCTGACTGTACTGCGTGTTCGTTCAATCCGTTTTTTTTTTTTTCATCGGCGGATCACGAGCATCCTCCATGTACGTACCCGCTACTTTTACTTTGCGATCATCCATGATCATCCTCCAACCCAGGCAATAGCGTTTCTGGGCGTATACAATCATATAATGTTCCTTCCGCCACGACCTTCGAGTCCTCGCCAGCGCAGTGCCTCATGCTCTACCGACGACAAATCTTCCACCAAAGACAGACCACGCAGGTTGGTCCACCGTCATTATGTCCACGATCTCAGCATATCCTCTCACTCGCTGGCCTCTCTTGACGACGATCTCCCTACCCCTTCAATGCCCACACATGCCCGTCACTCTACAAGTACCCACTCGACTCCAATGACATCACCCTCCACCGCCTACAGCAGCCCCCTTCCCGGCTCGCTTTCGTCCGCAACCTCCGAGTCTGCTCCGAGTCCAGACTCGAAATACCGCTCAGACTTTGGCATTTTGATACCCAACTCTTCTACCTATTCTTCCTTGCTTGGTTCGGCCCATTCTCGCGCTTCTCATCCCGTTCCTCCTTGGTCCCGATCTACGTCCGAGTCTGACCCTCATTCTTCAGCACCGCACATTCCTCTAACACATTCCTCAACTCACCTTTCAAATCGTCCTCTCACCGCACCTAATTCTCCCCCGATCCTCGCACCGCCCAACGCCACTGACAGCTCCGCTGCCGACCATCATTCTCGATCACATTCACGACTGACTGAAGGCATAAAAAACCTTTTTTCAAGACACGCCGGACATTCCCCTTCCCGCTTCTCTCTCAATTCCGTCACCCCTCCTGATAGTCAACTGTCCTCTAGTTCGTTTCATGTTCCTGTCGCAACAGCCGGCAAATGGTCCTTGACACCTCGGAAATCACGTCCGCCCGATCTCGAGATCTCCGGTACCGTTACCCCTCCCATCCTCAGCCCCTCCCGCTATTCTAATACCCCCCTAGACGCACATCGTCGACATCCAAGCGAAGCGCCGATTTCCAAAATCAACAGTTCCAGAACCGGCACCGCAATGCAATCAGCTCAAGACGGTATCGATACCGCATTCCGAAACCCACTCCTAGTTCGTACAAGGGATCCTAAAACGCGCAACGTACTCAGACGCCGCCCGAGTGGCTCCGCCAAGCTCCTCAGAGGTCGCGAGCGAGGCTTGAGCAGCCCTTCCATACACTCGAATCAGTCTCATCCAGACGCTGTGGGTCTGTTACCCAAAGAAGGTCGCCAAGGCCAACCATCTTTCCCACTCACTCCGGCTGGTGCCGTTGTCGAGGCGTATAAACAACAGGAACTCCATCGCGACGACATCCCCAGTCCTCCAAAACTATCGATCGACGACCAAATGAGCTCCACCCCGTCCCACGATGGTGGCTATGATCGAGATCACCCAAAGGACTCGCCGACACCTTATTACACCATCTTTGGTTCGCCGTCGGAGCGTCGCGTGCGCGTGGGTGGTTCCAATGACTGGTGTGGCACGGTTACACCAGACCAACGCATCTTCCATCCTTCTCCTCTGCACCAGCCGTCCATGTCCGACCCAGGCACTCGCAGTCTCTCACGCAAGCTCTCGAGCCAGTGGAAAAAGGTCAAGGGAGCAGGGGTAGCACCCGAAGGATCACCGTTGCATGACAGAGGGCACGCGAAAGGTCGTCCTAGCCTCCATGAACTTTGGGCAGGGGACACGCGTTCGACAGGGCGATCGATAGATGTCCTGAACCCAGCGGACGGCGCTCGGGCCAGTCCGTCTTCGAGTCATGGGCGCACGGAATCCAAGGGGGACAAGAGCGAGGGAACCAAGCTGTGGCAGTTGATGCGTCGAATCAGTACGGGCGGTCTTCGTGATCGATTTCAGACTGACAAGGCTGCTCCGCCTGTCCCCGCTATCCCCAGGGATCTGTTGAAGAAAGCGAACCGTAGCCACGACGCGCCACGCCACTGTCCAACATCAACTTCGCACGATAAGGACCCAAGTCGGATGTCTACGGAACCGTGCGGGATCGCTCGACCGAGTGTAGTAACGTGTCCCTCTTCGCCAAATTCGTCCGACGTCGCCTCTGCGCAGTTCTTCCAAAAGACCCACTCGTCGCGATCGTCGGTTTCCTCTTACGGGGAGGCTGTGGTAGTCTCCCGCATACAGGAGACGACGCTTGATCGACACATCATCGCGCCACTCGAGCAACTTCG
Source organism: Boletus semigastroideus (assembly GCA_038090295.1). Classification (NCBI taxonomy): domain Eukaryota; kingdom Fungi; phylum Basidiomycota; class Agaricomycetes; order Boletales; family Boletaceae; genus Boletus; species Boletus semigastroideus. The sequence goes on from JBBPMK010000080.1 coordinate 7,407, forward strand.
TTTAGCGGACGACCACGTCGAGTGTAGGGAACCCAGCATATCGTCTCCGCTACGATCGACGTGTATTCCTGCCGGTCCGGTGACGGAGGCTGAAGGTGACCATTTGCAATGGCCTTCGCCACGTCAGCAGACGTGTACGAGCGAGTTGCCTTTGACTGGTTCGCCGAGACCGTGTTCTACTGCACTGTCGCTCTCTGGGTCATATCAAGGTTCCGGTGCGATGCTTGGACATGCTCGGATGGCAGATGGGATCGTGTCGTTGTCGCCTCCGCCGAGACCGCCGAGGAATGTGACACGTGGAGGGAGTGGCAGCATCACAAGTTCGCCTTCGCATTCGATGGTGATCAAGCAAGAGGGTAGCATTGGCATCGGGAGTGCACGACAGATAGATCGGACGCCGAGCGCACAGAGCGACATGACGGCCCGCGAGGGCGACGCGCGCCGACAGTGCACGTTCCGCGAGCTAGACGCACCGCGGCGACCCCCGTTGAGCGAACGGGAAAAGACGGACATTTGGAACGACTTGTTGGCGCGGAGCGACGAGGCGGGGGGGACGTTGCATATCAATGGTACGGCGGAGCTGATGTCGGACAGTATGCGGCTTTCGACGTATTCCGAAGCCTGACATCTCTTTTTCTTTCTTGTCTTGCTCAATCTATAATCACTCACCACCATCGATCGTTTCTTTTTTATATATAGTGTGTACATGTCACTCGTCTCACGCACGGTCGGAGAGCAAACGTCTATATTGCGACACCATCCCTCCCTTTTGTCTTTTTTCTTATTTTATTTTATTGTTTTCCTTATTCCAAACCACCCATTGACATTGCTTGTTTTTCGCTCGTCGTCGTCACTAATACCTCGTTGCTAGTGTTTCCTTGTCCTCGTTCACGACGGTCGCTCTGTGGTACAATACTATATTGTGAAGTACTGTATGTACATGTTGACGTGTTCTGGACCACGAACCAAGTTCTCGGCCCATTGAGACTTTGAGCCACACACACCCTGTTTCGACTTGTGTTTCCCGTCCATATAAACAACGCCGACTTCTCACGTCGGCGCTCATCGACTCTTTTGTTTTTGTTTTTTTCTTCTTTCACAAAACAACAAACAATGACGACCGACGCGTCCGATCTCTTCTTGCACGTATCGACGCGGACGTGGGTGGGGTTGGTGACGACCGCCGTCGTCGTCGTCGCTGCTGCTGCTGGGGCTGGCGGGGCGGTGTATCTAGGGTGGTGGGGTGGCGAGTCTGCGTCTGCGTCTGGCGAGGGGGGGACTTTGTCCAGCCTCCCGTCCAAATCCAAGGTCGGGTCTACATCCAAGGCCAAAGTCAAGTCGCCGAACGAGGTCGTGGGGACGACGACGACGGCTGCACCGGCGACGAAAAAGAAGCGGCGCAGGACCAAGGGTCAGCGGTTCCGCGAGGACGAGGACGGGGGCAAGGACGGGGGCACAGAGACGCAGGAGCCGGGGGTGAGCGTGCCTGGGGGATTCGATGTTGCGGCTGCTGCGGGTGGGGAGGATGCGCGGATACAGACGGCGCACGAGGGCCTGGATGAGGGCGAGAGCAAGGATAGAAGCAAGAACAAGAACAAGAACAAGGCGAAAAGCAAGCGACAAAGACGGGTGCACGAGAGCTGGCCCGAAGATGAGGATGAGGGCGAGAAAGAGAACGAAGGCGCGGCAGGCGGGGCGACGACGACGGGCGACCCCGCTTTGCCGGCCAAGACGCCCGTCGACACGGACAGCTCGTGGACGCACGTCAAGACGTCCAGCGGGCTATCGCACACCGCCACCACCGGCGCTGCTGCCGGCCACGTCGTCGACCAGGCGGAGGTGCCGAGCAGCGATGCGGACGATACGACGTCAAGCGAGCAAGATTCGGAGACGAGCTTGGATAGTATATTGATGGCGCTGCGGGACGGGCGGCCTCTGTCGACGAGGCACGCGGCGCGGCGGGCTCGGCGCTTGAGGTGCGTTTTGTCGCCCTTTTTTCTTCTTCTTAGTCGTTGCTCAATGAGTGATCGTGATGTGGTTCGTTTTAGCATCATGCGGAGACAGGCGCGGGAGAAAGAGGATAGACTGCGTGTAATACGAGTGCAACCTCCACCGGGCGAGCCGCCCGTTCCGGGCTTTTCTTGGGAAGACTATGGCGACGTCGTCGAGGACGGTGTGCACGCACACGACGCGGACGCAGAAGACGAGGGCGAGTGGGGCGTCGTCAAGGGTCGCCATCGTACACGTATGTCGCGCGCTCGCTCAATTTGGTGCCGCTCACAAAAACGTGTCGAAACAGGCCAAACGATGCCGACGACAACGACGACGTCATCCACGTCTGGCGTGACCTTGCAAGCGGCGCCTGCGTCCGCGACGGAACACAAGACCAAGAAGCAGCGCCAGAACGCACGCAAGCGTGAGCTGGCCAAGGCTGCCAAGACCTCGGTCGAGGCGGATCGACTGCAAGGACTAGCCGAGCACAAGCGCGAACTGGAGCGACGTCGCATCGTGGAACAGTCTCGGCAGGGCGGGGGCAAGCAACCGAGTGGCGGCATGCAAGCCAAGGTGGACGAACATGGCAAGCTCGTGTGGGAGTAGTCAGATCTCTCTCGATGATGAATGATGGTGGAATTAACTATCTAGAAGTGAGGTGCGTACGCTATCTAAACGAGGGGCGAGGAACAGGAACACGGTCGTGTGGCTAGAAGGTAATGACAGGACGATCTTTGTTTGGTAATGGGGACTAGGAATGCTACACATGTCGTAAATCGTAAATGCACACATGACAAAAAAAGAAAAAAATTGTTCATCAACGGGAAGCAGGAACGAATTGGATGAGTGGCGATGAAGAAGGAACAAAAGCTTGGTGTGTGCGTGTGTTGTCCGTGTCAGTGAAAAAAAAAATACAAGACGACAGCAAAAACGTTTGATACAGGTTGCCTTGGTGTAGTAGGATAACCCCCCGGGTTGCCAGGAGCGCTCCTTCTCTGTTTCTGTCTCTCTCTTACGCGTGACGGACGATTGGATCAGGCATCAAAAATGCATGGCGGCCATAAAACTTGGCGCGTTGGGTTCGTGCTCTAGGCGGTTCAGCGTTCCGTGCAACAAGGACCCTATCTACTGCCCTCGCGCGTCGTGTCTCGGCCAGATCCGAGGCCCGAGTGATGATGACCTAGCACGGGGTCACCGTATCGCCCCCGAGGCGATGGTCCCGGGAGATGGAGCGCCGCCATGGGAGGGCCAACGGACGGTCCAGGTGCCTCCATGGCAACGTCCGACATACTGGACGTCGTCGCCGCTGAGACATCACGTTCCATCGCCATTGCCGCCCCGTGGTGTCGCAACGACGCCGTATTGCCGCTCCCACTGTTGCCTCCGATACCGTGGTGGGAGGAAGAGGGGTGGTTGCCGGGCCTTTCCGTGCGTCGCGAGGAACCCGTGTTGGGCGCAGACGCCCGCCCGGCAACGTGGGCGTCTGCGCGTGGTAGTTTTTTGACTGTGTGTCGGGGTTGAAGGGCGAGGTGATGGAGGCGAGCGAGAGGGGCGATTGGCGCACGGTCGTCGGGGACTTGGCCGATTCGGATGCGGACGTGCGTCGGACGTGGCTTAGTCCGCTGCTGCCCCCTGTTCCTGCGCCTCCTGTTGCTCCGCCAGGAGGTTGGGTGGGCGTAGCTGCCGGAAGACTCCCAGACGTAACTAGGTGAGGTGAACCTGGTGGATATTGTGGGGGCTTGTGTACGTGTTCACCTGGGTATGACGACGACGACGACGACGACGGAGGCACAGCGGACGAATACAGTATAGATCCCGCAGAGGGTGCATGTGGATGATGGTGAACCGCGTGGTAGGGCAGGTTTTCAGACGGTGGGGCGCCTGACATATCGGGCGACATTGAGTACAGCGGCACATGCACGGCCCCCGGTGGGGCGGAGAAAATGCGCGATACCATGGTTTCCAGGTGATCTACCCTCGCCTTGAGCTGGTCGTACTCTTGCCTCGTACGCGACTTCAGTTCGTCATATTCCGCCCGGGTGATCCATTTATCCCTGAAAAAAAATTGGTTTAGATTATGGAGTTGTCACATCCCCAATGTGAAACTGGGGGGTACGACAATTTTTGACATACACAGGCTCCAAGGTACGCCACTGGCATTTTGACTGTTCTCCGCGCCGCGTGCAGGGACCACACGGCTGCGCCCTGGAAAAAAAATTGCCTGAGCAGGTCTCGAGATCTGATAGGCCAATTGAGCCCGAACCTGTCACATTTGATCTTCCGCCTCTTACACTCTGCAGAGCCAGGTTCGAGCGGATGAATCGACACCAGGAAAGCGTTCACGTATATCCCCGGAGGATCGCATAAAAATGGACAATCAACGTTAGAAGAGGATCTGCAATGACGTGTCGTAAGAAAGAAGACGCACCATTACAACTCAGGGCTTGACGTCGTCGTTTCTTTTTGGCGGGACCAGGCTGCTCCATGTCGCCTTCGGGCTCTGAATCTAGGCCTTCGTGGCGGGGATACATGCTGCTTGGAGGGGGTATGGGTGGGTTGGAGTGGGGATCTGTCGATCCTGAGGGACCAGGGTAAGCACTGAGCGGTGCGTAACCATACGATGGCGAATCGTGAGCAGAAAGATGGGGTTGGGTAGACCCGGAGGGTGGAAGATAGGGGTGAAGCTGTCGTATAGACGGGAGAGAAGGTTGATACGGTGTCGCAGATGGCGCGATAGGACGCGCCTGGGGGTCAGGTGCAGGGGGAGACATGATGGGAAGGGGATGTTTACGCCCAGGAATGGGCAGGTGCCTATCTGGGTCCATGGGACGGAACAAATACCGTATTAGAGGATAAATGCAGTAGAGTGGAGCATACGAACCTGGAAGGCACCCAGCGGTATAAAAAGTTTCCGTGTTATTGACGGGCGATGTGGCTACAGCCTGGATGTGTAAGCGAATTGAAGTGGGTCAACAGCTTCAATGTTAATAAAAGTCCGGATGTCAGAAAGACCCGTTCGGGACGTGCAGGAGAGAACAGCCGGTCTTTTGGTGAAATGGCACTCAGGTTCGAACAATAAACTTTACCTTGGCACCTTCCGGGAAACGGCAAATTCCATGAGATGGGCCGCCTGCGGAGCAAGTTGTTCGGGATATATAAATATTTCTGCCTGTGTTGGTGAGAGGCACAAGAGTACCAAAGGCACGACAAATTTCCGTTGCGTAAGGAGGTGTGGATTTGGGTTTGTATCCATTGATCTTCGGTAAGATGAATCCGTCTATCTCCGGTAGAACACTGACATCTCTTACATTTTCTTCTTAGCGTGTTGACCAACGCAGGCTGCCAGTTGTCTTAGTACGGCTCTTGCATGCGGTAATATTACAAAATGCCTGCAATTGACAAACCTAGCACCGCTTCCAGATCTCGGTTCTTTTCTCCCTTTACGCCGTCCTGTGCTGCAATACTTTGACAGCGCTCTTTTCTTTGCCCCCTTGAACAATTTTTTCCAACTAGCTGTTGAGTGTCAAAGCGGTCGATCGTTTCATGTCCGAACACCCGCGATGGCCGGCTACTCCCTGCGGTACACTGTGTCATCCCCGGATCATGAATACACCCTGCCCGAAACTTACTAACCCATTCCAACTAGTTAATCCGCCACTATTTGCTTCGCTTCTATCCCTACTAATGCCATGCGGTTCACCTCCGTTTTGTCTATTGGTTCTACCCTTTGAGCGCGTGACACGTAGGCATGGATCATATCAGTAGGTGCGTTCAACATGAGGTGAAAACGTCTTTGATCATCATCTTCCTCCATGGAACATCATTTCCATATGTGAACTCAGCGCCATGCGCCAGTTGCCGTTCTATTCAGTCGTTTATAAGTTTGGTAACCACAGGCACAGAGGCACTGCGATAATATCCGACATAACTTGGCCACGCTTTTCAACTGCCGCTTCTGATACTCGAATTCACCCTCATGATTGATACCGCCACTTTTAGTTCTCTAATAGTATATGGGCTGCTTTCTCTGGGACGAGTGGAACTGTTTTCTTCCTGCTGACCCATATCCCAATTTCCCAAACCCTGATGGCGTCCCATTACCCCGACCGGCAATCTTTCTAACCCACCGGTATACACACCCGTTGCCAAACCTATTTTCACAGGTTACGTGCCTATTTTCCCGTGGTGCTTGCGTCAGACAACGGTGTACCTGTCGACTTATCAATCTCTCAACGACGCTTGGTTTCAGATGGTACGTTCTGCTCGGATTATTATTATCCTATCCTGCTAGCCGCTTCTCCGTAAAAGCCTATCAGGGCTAGACGAAGAAGATGCCCGTAACCGCTAACTCCTGCCATAAAGTTCTCGATACCGTAATCTCCGTCCTTGAAGCGCATAATAAAGATCCCGCTGTAAAAGATAAAGGAACATGTCACTCGTGTTTTTTTTTCACACCAACGAGTGGCTCGTTGCCCCACACGTCGATTAGGTTTGGTTGTAATCGCGACAAGGGCAGGTCTATCTCCAGATTTTCTCACTCTCTCGTCCGGGTTCATATCGACCACATCGCTTATTTAAGCCTAGGCGCTCTCTCGTGCACTCCACACCTGTCCGCACGCCTCTAAATGACGTGTTCGCTTTCGTACTTTCTTTGCGTTTTCCCAATTCATCGACGACCCTGGTACTACACCGGCGCAAGACTCGCCCGGTGCCTCTAACGCCGCCATGGGACCTCGTACAATGCAGTAGTTATACCCCATCAGACTCGGAGTCGTTCGCATTCGAATCTTCTTTTGCAACGTTCCCAACTTCCCCTGAGCGGTGTTACATCGTGGAAAAAAAAAACCCCGCTCCAGTGCCCAAAGTTTCGTGCCATGAAAAATACGCTGGCTGTGGTGCATAGCGAACATGCTTTTGCAGCGTGCATCAACGCGATGTATGCTGTGCGGCCCAATTGTATCCTTATCTCCTTTATTTTGTTTGCTTCGTGCAGCGTGCTGCCCGATCGGTGATACAAGATCTACAACGTTTGATATCGTGTCTACTATCCCGCCCAAGTCAACCAAGAATAGGCGCGATAATCGATTGGGGGGGGGGTGAACTGATCACGATCAGCGGTATGTACGTCCGAGACTTTTTGAAACGGGCCTAGCCCATATATATAACGGATACAGGGAAAATCTGAAATTGGGAAACGCTCAACGCCGCGATGACCTGATCATCATGCATCATCATGCCATCCGTGTATGCCGTCCGTTTCGGCAAACTTTTTTTGATGGCGTTTGTTTTTGCCGTTCGAGCATTGAAATCAAGGACATAACACAAAGTTTAGTCCGTTTTTTTATATATGTATTTCTCTTTGCTCGAATCACGTCATTCACATCAAGCGAGCACGCACAGCAACATGCCTATATTAACTCGCCGAGGGAGCATTCATTGGTCAGCTGGACGTATCGTATATGTAACTTTGGATGAGTTGGTTCATATTCGTAGGTGCGCCGTTTAGCCGCATCAACTCCGATGAAAAAAAAGCGAGGTGACGCACATGAGCATGTTTTTTGACTAGGGGAACACCTCGTTGTCCGACTGTGCGGCATCGATTTCAACGTGACATGTATTGTATTGAAATCAATTCACGTTTGGAAGCGTTGACGTTGTCGTCACTGCAACATCGCTAGTGGAGGAGGGAAAAATGTAATCAAAACAGCCACAATCACGCAAGTGCTCGCTCCGGCTATGCTACCGCCGTCGGACTATGCCTTTCTAGGAAACCCAAAACCATGAAAGGGCATCCTCCGTCAAACTATTGGGGAGGGACGTGGTCGTATGAGAGCCACATCCCATCCCGAGCAGGACCATCATTGATACAACTTATTATGCGCGTACACCTCGCTACGTTCCGGTGTTTTTTTCTTTCTCGTTCTTGTTTTTGTCGTCTTTTCATGAAACTCAAAATCAGGGCAATGCACGAACGCCATTATCGAGTAGTTACCCCTCCGCCCATATCCAATGCCATCCGTTTCCCGAATGTTCTTATCTGATCCACGAGGGATCTGAGCAGCACCCACGTCCTTCGGAAAAAAAAGTTTGCAAATTCGAACCTCGCTGCAATTAGCAACTAAGCTGAGGAGGGGCGATATAGCGATGCTTATCGTGCGCAGCCCTCGACATGTGCACGTGAACAATAGGTGAATGCCCATTTCGGCCATGTTAGACCCCCGTCCGAGCGAGTCCGATGAGGGAGGATACAATGCCCCCGTAAAAAAAACCAACACCGCCCACTTGGCGGGCGTGTTTCATGGATGACGCCCATCTCTCTGTTCATGACGACGAGTCATGTGGAGCCGGGAAAGGAGGGAGTCATCCGCTCCGGCAATGGTCGAGACAGCGGACCATCGTCAGAGCAGGATCCGTTCTAGATGAATTATTCATAGTGAGTGCCGATTCCGAGATCGATCAGGACGTATACGCGAGCACTACCATTCCAACGAAAAAGGGCGGCGACAATGCGGGGGGGCTACGGTGCGCAGTGATGAAAAAGCCGATACAGGATGACGTGCGACGTTCCGCCAGAATTGCGGTTAGCTCTGCCTGAAATGCAATGAATATGGATAGGGTCAAACGAGGGGTGTAACCACCGCCTTGACAGTTCCAGATAAAATTTCTCGTCCCGTTTTTGCAGTGGCTCGCTGATGGGGATATCCGCTCCACTGTCAATCCTGTAGCCAGGGGCACGAGGGGAGAAGCCCGGGGCGCAGCGTGTCCTGAAATGTCTGTCCTTGTGTGTGTGTGAGAATCGCTCTATGAAGCCGTTTCGTGAGTTCTGTGTCCAAAATGCCTTTTGATGAGTCGGATCCAAATTGGATCTTGGCAGCTTGGCGCTTGTGGGGGATAGTCGGTTCTCGAAATGAGACATTCAATATCCGCTTTGCGGCTTGCCTTTGCTTCATGCTGCTACGTTCGTAGTACGACTCGGCGTCGAACACGGTAGACAGTTGTCTCGATGAACGATCTCGACATTTGAGACGCCGCCCATACTGAACCTGGAAACGCAGACACTAAAACAAGGTTGTCGCGATCAATCGACATAGACTTAGATGAATTGGCACGAACATCAGCGTAGTTCATGTACGGTTTTCCAACATGAACGGCCCATATTGATACCCAAGGGTGACATGTGTGACGACCGACCGGAAGGTTGCACCATCGTATTCATTTCGACGGGCCGCCGCGGTTGGGTGCAGTCCCTCAATGACTGGTCGACGTTATGGGGAAATCGCACTGACTTGTATGTATGTGGGGCCACTCTCTCTGTGCTTGGCTGTCCATGAACCACGCAGTTCAGCATCAAGAGACGGACATATTTGGGTGCATGGAACCTGAATGAGCGAGTGGAGAGAGAAAGTTTGTCTGATATCTCGAAACGTGCCTGCTTGCTTCGTCCCTTGTTTATCTTGCCAAATCGGACGGGGTCATATCGTTCACGACCGACGATTGCAGCAAAAGCCCGCAGGCAAGACGTTAGACACCCCCCGAAAATCCGATATGCGTCATGCCTGACGAGATAAAGCAACATCATGGACACACCGAGTATGACGACGACGTGATAAACATAGATCGACCGCCGCGGCGCACCATCCTCGAGAGAGAAAGACAAGGCAAAACCGAAAAAAAAGCACCGCAGTTTCCGTGAGACAAACAGAAGGATCGACCACTTGCCGAGCGATCCTTCCGGCGACCAAGACATGGACCGAACAAACACGAGGATCAAACATTGTCGGGCGTTATCGGTTTTTTTTTCCCAGTCACATCGGTAATAAAAATGAATGGTCCATTTATTTGAACCCTCCCTCCCTAGCGAAGTAAAATGACATGGGCGTCACCACCACCAACGCCATTTCCTCTCTAGAAGTACTTCGTGTGTGTGCGCGTTCAGCGATGTGATAGACTGCCATTTCACGCAATATGCGGATCGTCTTGAGAAGACAACACCTGCGGGGAAGGTCACACATCTCAATAAATCAAGGGGGAAGATGAACTTTGTGGACGCGTGCGCCGCACCGTTTATTTATTTAATGCCCCGTGTCCAGCATCCCATATCTATATCAGAAAGAAAAGAATGAAATGAGCCTCCAGGTCCAAGCGTGCCGCATCGGCTGCGAACGTGTGTGCACATGCGCGCACATGGGCGTTGTCGGAGAGCGTGGATGTGAATGCGGTGGATATCTCATCGAGCGTCGTGCTAAACGCCGTCGTTTAAAATAAGAATGCTATCTCGGCCATTGGTTTCAGAGTGGGTCGCGAAGCAATATAGAACGGCGCCCTTTCCATTTCGACGGGCGAGGTCCGTATGATAGCTATAAAACGGAAAACTCTTCAGAACTGTTCGGAACGGGTCTCGGTTTCGGAATGGAATGACTGACCAACGCTACGATACGAAATGGACGTCCCGGCAATGCGACTAGTCGCTCGTCACGCATACCTGTTAAAAACTTATTTCTCGTGGTGCAGCGCGGATTACGCACACTGAGCACAGGGCCTACCATAGCAGAACACGCAGTGGCGTCATGGCCCTGGGACATAAAGCTTGACGAAACATATGTGAACAAGTCATGATAGAGCAAGGGAAACAACTCACACTATTCACCGGTTGCTCGGGGAACGGAACAGCAGGTGGATACACACAGCGGGAGCAGACCCGTCCAAGACGGGGATCGCTGAGTCCCCTTCCGAGGGGAAAATCCGACTCCATTAGCAAAACGAATATCACTGCGCCTCGTCGAGCAATGACATAAACGGCTGCTTATAACCGATGCGGTCGGGCTACCCGAATTCCCAAACGGCGAGGTGCCCGAGATCAACTCGATCCTGGCCCGAGTGGATCAATGAACCTCTCTGAGCATCATTTTCCTGTCAAATGGGTTTGAATTACCAACTCATTCCATTCGTTACAAGTTCACCGCAGCAAGTGAAGGAAAAAATAAAATAAACGGAAGTATCAATCGGAAATGAAGTGTATCAAGAACTGATTAGCCGCTCAATCCATCAAAAAAAGGACATCAAGATAAACGGCATGCCCAATTCCTGCGTATTCTCTCTTCTCGAGTACTTGGCCGAAGCCCAGCGACTGAATTGCCGTCGAAGTGGATGCAATATCTGACATCGCCGGTTTCACGTCGAGGTTGACTTGAGACGGACGGTTGTTGTTTGTCCACTGTTTTTATACTTGGCTGGTCGACCTGGTCCGTGCGCGTGAACCTTGGTGCAGTATATACGGCGCGACGTCCACACGCTTGCTTTTTCTCATCGAAAGTTACCACCTGGCAGGTTGATATTTGGGATTCTCCTTCGTTACTGTCCTACTGGAGATTCTTGAACCTTGACGGTCAGGGAGAAGAACATCTTTCACCAAGATCGCTCCGATATCCTCAGGTCGGTGTCGGCCCGTATGGAAGAGATATTCACTCTTGCACTGCACACAATCGTTACTTGGCGTAATATATATCTCGAATACCAAGTTACAACCTCGGAGTAAGTCCCAGGCCAAGGGATACGATTACGATGGTGGTGATATTGGATGAAGACATCTCCCTAGTGCTCGCTAACAAAGACAGCAGCCATACCCATCCCAGACCCTATGCACATGCTCGTCACGAATATTCTCTCGTTTCTCTGCTTGGCAATATTCAAGCCAGTAGCAATTTGCCGTGCACCAGCTATAAGTTATGGCAAGATGAATGAGACAAATATTACCAGTGACGACAAGCATAACATGAGCAACGTACTGCAGCCGAGAGGATGCCCAATGGCGATGGCGCCACCGTTCACGTTCACTTTGCCGAACGGAATTCCAATCTTGTTCACGCTGTAAACGGCTTGTGATGCGAAAGCTTCGTTGATCTCGTAAAAGTCCACGTCATCTTTGGATAAACCGGTCTTGCCCAACACTTTGGGAATGGCGTAGGCCGGGCCCACACCCATGATCCGAGGTGGAACGCCGACTACGGCAGCAGCAATATATTTGCCGACGATCGGGAGGCCAAGCCGTTTAGCAACCGAGCGGCGAGCGAGAACGACGGCTGCAGCACCATCAGAAATCTGTGAGGCATTTCCTAAACAATAACACTTTCGGATCAAGTCATGACCACGACAGTCATTCAGCGTTGACCTACCAGCATGGGTCGTGCCGCCCTCCCTGAACGAAGGCTTGAGCTTCGAAAGACTTGCAGCGGTAACACCATCTCGTATACCATCATCCGCATCCACCACGATCTCAGTGACCTTTTCGGTCTTTGGGTCGATTACCGTGACTTTGAGCGGCACAATCTCGTCCCTGAATTTGCTAGCCTTTTGGGCTGCTGCAGCCTTCTGGAACGACTCTGCAGCAAACTTGTCCTGGGTCTCTCGCGAAACGCCAAAATCTGCGGCCACGTTCTCGGAGGTGATACCCATTGGAATGAGACAGTCCTCCGAGTCCTGGTTGGACAGCACGTCCGGCGACCAGCCATCAGGAAGTGATCCACCACCCCATCCAAACGTCATGGACTCGACACCGGCCCCTGATAATTGTCGACCGACATCATCAGAAAAGTGGCCGCCGGCCGTGAGGGAGGGTTGCTTACCAATGCCAATGTCGATCTGTCCTGCTATGATTTCGTTCGCGATTTGGTTCACGGCGGAGAGACCGGAGGAACACTGTCGGTTGACGGTATTGATGGGGGTGGAGTCGGGGATGCCGGCGTGGAGGGCAGCCATTCGGGCACCATTGGCGCCTCCACCAGGCGGAAGGACGTTTCCCACGGCAATGTCCTCGATGAGAGCTGGGTTGACACGCGCTCTGGTGCACGCTGCGCGTAATGCGCCAGACAAGAGTTCCTCGGGCCGTGTGTCCTTAAAGCCGCCCTTTCTGCTCTACACGTGAACGACAAAGTTGGGTTATGGAGTGATTGATGATAGATTTGTTGGTACCTTGGTCATTGCAGTCCGAACCGCCGTAACAATTACGACATCGTTGTCATGCTTTGCTAGTACCTTTGCCTTTGCGTTCGACATGTTTGATTGTATAAGTTACCGCACCGAAGATTCGAGGCTAGGTCGAGGTGAGAGCAGGAAGGCTGATCAAGCAATTTATTTATACAGATTTGGCCCGGAATGCATGTGTTTTCCCAATAGCCGGGTGCATCGCCACCACTCGGGTATCCACCAACGTCTTCCTACATTCATCTGAAAAATATGAAGGACCTTGAACGAATCAACTATGGTTCAACGACCTGTTTGACACGAAGATTCAGACGAGTGACTACTGGATGGTCCAACTGGCAGAGCCTGACTTACATCCGTGACGAGCACCCCATACGCGCCTGATGTTCGACCACTGTTTGCGACCTACTTCCATCCTCGCGTATTTTTATGGTCAAGGCCGCCTCCCTAGTGCCTAAAATACGACGTCTGGTCGGGACCTACAACTGTAACAGGAATAGGTGTCCCCAGAGTGCTCACGCTGGCATACCCCGCGGCAAGACTATTTCGCTGGGTAAATGGTCGCAGATAAATACAATAGACCGCCGCATCTGAAACGGTGTCTCGACCCGCAGAGTGACAAGGCACACACGTACATAATGCTCTAATGGAGACTCACCTCGAGGCAGACGTTCGACCTCACATGAGCGTGCCAACGGTTGAGCACATGGAGTGGGATCGGGCATTAGGTGATGTAAAAAAAAAACGGCATATAATAGCCATGGATTGTGGGATCTTCCCGACAACAATGGAACACCGTAGACCGACATACGCATCATCATTGTGGTGATCCTCCAGGGTAGCCGGAAGCCATTCGCGCGATCATCGTCGCGGCTGGCTATGCGGGTCTTGGACGTGCTATCGAATGTCAACGCAAGGGCCACGACCGTCGTCGGGCTGGACAAGGTGGGCACGTTCGAGATGCTCGGTGAGATCTTGGACCCAAGACCTAATCGGTCGCCGTGCGGCGTTGCTCACATCCGAATTGTCACCGATGATGGACAGGCGATGTGCGTCTTAGTCACGGTGATCCCGGTGAGTTATACAATACCTTCGCCTCCCTAAATGATCGCCGTTGCGCCGAATGCGGGTCGTATCGTTGCTCGAAGGGACCAATAAGCAGATGCCCTATAAACGTGCCCTCGATCATTGGATCACGACAGACCATGGGCGTTGTCTGCGATGACACGCGCCATCAAGCGAGCTCCTCCGAGTGTAACTCCTGGCTGCAGATCCACGCGAGGACACGACGACGTCGAATACTGGGAGGACGGCGACCGGGGGCCGCGCGAACAAACGCATGTCTCCGAGTCCGACTCTGTGGGCAGACCTGGTCGCGGCTGCCGACATGACAGCCTCAAGCGCCAGCGCGCCAATACGATACGTCTTGGTGCCTCTCCCTGTTTTCTATGTGTGGACATGAGTACCACGACCGGGCTCGTGCATTGGGGTGTGCGAGGCCGACACCGATCTGCGCACAGATTTTGAGTTTTTGCTAGACAAGGATGGGGACGTACCTCTATGCGTGGGCTGGTAAATCTCGGCGTGCCGTTGAGCCATGACCTGGCCATGCACGACGCGCACGTTATCCTTGGGTTCGTCTGTGGGGTAAAATTGATATCGTGGGCAATCGTTCGTGCATGGGCTGATGACCCTGACGACGTTGATGGAAAATGGCACGTACCCGGACGAACGGAAGACGCGCAAGCCATTCTAAAGGGATGGGAACCCACGATGTAGCACCGCGGTGGTGTCCAAAACGCCATCTCGCATAGATTGGTTGTGATGGGTGAAGCTGCTTATCCTTTTCACCCGTGGGTGTTTTCTTGCATGCTTGCATTCGTTATTCAATTCACTGTACGATGCAAGGGCAAGCACGGAAAGCAGGCGATCAAAAACGGCATCGCGCTTGAGATGGGAGGAGAGACCAAAGTCCCTCTCACTACCGGAGGATGTGAAGAAACTCGGTAGAATTCACGTCTCTACTGGCGCGCATGCACGACCGAACACGCGCTCTACCCTAGCTATGACCGTGTTACGCCGGGCGTAGCACATGGGGGAGAGTGAAAAAAAAAAAAACGACACGCGGGACGAGAGTGGCATCGCGCAAAGATCGGCGAGGACGATGCGGAGGAAGTCGGCCTGCCTATACCAGAACGGTCGCGCGCATTTGATGCGGAGGGCACATGCTTATTTCGGTCTGTTGATGGGACAGCGCACGAGGTTGTTGAGAAATTGGATACCGAGATGACGGATAGCGGGGCTTGACGAGGATGTTCGATATTTTTTTTGGTGGCGATTGCCAGAAGCGTTGGGCTTTATCGAGATGTTGAGTGGTCATGATGGGATAGCAACGATGTGTCAAAGGATGACATTTTCCTTCTCACCTGGAGGTCCGACGGTGGATTTGTAGACCAAGTTCCGATCAGCATCCGCCCCCATGAGTGATTGTGTCAGAGTCGTCAAGACTCGGGTTACGGTACGATCCGAGCAATGAAATATACCATGTCAGAGTGAATGGGGCATGCCAGGTCTTGATACACCTCGGACCTAGAGTGTATTCTGTGATATGAGTTGTGGTTAGTGTCCGAGGCAATAGCACTTCCCGCAAGAAAAACGCACTTTTGACAGCCCTTCTGGATCGGACGACGCGGTTGGGCCGCGTTTCCTCCCAGAGAACTTTTCAACCTGAAATGAACGTCCACGGAAAGCAAAGATCGTTCCCTCTTGACGCACTTGACCTTTTCATTTCGACTTGTCGCTCGCCTGCAGGTGTTGATCGCAGTCGGAGCGTGCCGCGGGTCGTCCACGGATCAGGAAGCGAAACGCACACCGTTCAACATCCGGGTGTCGCCGAATTTTTTTTTTTTTTTTTTTCCTGTTCTTTTTCTTTTCTTCGTTACTAGGCGCACATCCCAGAGAGATGTTCCTTGATGATGATGGCATGATGGCATGATGATCCCTACTTTCGGTCTCTATCCCCCCTCCATCGACCCGGGTCCCCCCTCGTGTTGCTGCCCCCCCTCTTTCTCTGTGGTTCAGATCCGATATATGGACCCCATTGCCCAACACGTTCCGTGCGCAGCCTCTCGAGTCATCGTCCAATGGGAACAAGCGAGAAGAAATACGGGCACCCGGTAGGAACAAGATCGCAACACCCAGATCCAGTTTCATTAAAAGAAGAGGAAGAAGAAAAAAACGGCGGCGGCGGTGGTGTGTGGTGGTGTGGTGTGGTGGATGTGGTGGTGGATGCATCATATACAGCGCCAGGACAGGTCATATCGAAAACCCTGGTCGCACCGTGGTCATCGAAGCCCTGCTCCGCGTCGACACCCATCACTGCGCGCCTCCGCCTCATGGCCCGCGACCAAGACGCGAGATTGGCTGAGGTGGATGGGGGAGTGTACTTGTTGGTCCTCTCCATCTCCTATCGTGGTTGGCGCATGAATGGGGATGCGTGTGCGTGCTTCCTTGCTGATCCGACTCATGGCGATTGTCGCTGGTATTCCCGTTGCCCGTTGCCCGTTGCCCTAGTGCCTGGGTATGTAACCCTAACCCGTCCGGCATCCACTCTTTTCTCACCACGAATGCGCGCGCGCTGTTCGTGTGCACGTTGGCAGTTCACGTCTCGAAGGAAGATCATCTCGCCCTTATCACGGCGTCTGGCCATCCTGTATACGGGCGCATACCAGTGCCTTGCACCCAACCATCGTTCTTTTTCTCTCAACCAAACAGCCTCGTGGATGAAACTCTGGAGATGGCCGAACTGATAAGCTCAATACGACGTGCTCAGCCTCCCAAGGCCATCACGTTTGAGTTTTTTTATTTTGCTTTTTGGTTGCCCGTTTGCGCCGACGCCAAACGCCAGTGCCAATTCCCATATCCATATCCCCATGCCATCACGCGACGGCTTGATGACACGTTGCTGGTCATCACCCCCAGATGCTGTTCCCTTTCTTGTTTTTTCTATTCCATATCCCCTGGTTGTTCCGCCTCGTGGGCGTTTTTGACGCCCTCCACGTTCGAACGCGCGCGCGCCCATTCGGTGATTGCCTCTCCCCTCTATGCCATCATGGACGCCACGTATCCCCCCATCACCCGCCATCGGGACGCTGGTGGAAGAAAGAACAAGACCAACCAGATAGCCATCCCATATCTCGTACAGCATGATTCAACCATGCAATCACATTGGCCGTGTACGTCGGAGAGACACGCCAGATGTGGTGTTTTTATCGGGTGCTCATCGCATCGTACACGTACCCGTGTTTACTTTCGGAATGACAGGGTTTATATTTACATGTGTCTGTCTACACCCATACATGCATCACACCCCTTGTGGAACGATGTCCGGATGCACCCGTTCCCATCTACCCCCCGTCATATAGATGGCATATGCCATCGATCGATGTGATTTCCTCCGATCACGCCTGTACGCTTGGATGTCTGAAAAAGAAAAAAAAAAAGAAAGACAGAAAACCCCGCCCCGCTTACCGGCGACTGCATGCGGGACATCAAAGGCCGTACCGCGCGCGATCAGCGGATCGGTTTCAGACGCCAATTGTTTTAATTGTCCGGGCAATCGGGTCTTGCATTGGATGTGCGATGACGACATCCACATAGTAGGGATCCAATGGACGGCTTATCCGGACAAGAAAGGGAAGAAAAAAAAACGATGCATAGCAATAGTGATACAGCAAGAGCTCCAAGAAAATATAGCGTAGGTTACATGAGGTACCGAGACAGCATTTTGAACCGAGAGCGCGACGTTTTTATAAGCAAACACGACGAAGCAAAAAGGGGCGGAGGAGGATAAAAAAATAAGCACTGTATCCACCGTCCTTGAACGCGACCGAGCAACATCTCGTGCCATCAAGAGAGGGAGAGTGAGTGTGAGAAAAAGACAAGCATACAAGGCAAGCGGAAAAAAAATATAAACCAAGTCTGAGCCTCTTTTTGTCTTGTCAGCACAGCACCAGGCTGTGGAAAAAAAATAGCTCGTTTATGCGACGGCACCGTGGACGCTACTGGGTCGCATGTCGACGTGATGCTGGAGACGTGGCGGTGACCGTTGGCGGAGAGGCAAGATGTGATCGTGAGTGCGGTCTGATGATGATGGGTAAGGGGCCCGGGCAGCGGGGGCATCAATCCATGATTGGATCTCAGGCAACTGATTAGGGTGCTGTGGCTTCCGGGAGTCAGGGATCGAGGTGAGCGGCGCAATCGAAGGGTGACTGTAGTGATATGGCGCGAGTGGTGCAACATGGGTGGAGATAGGAGGCAGCTGAGTCGACTGCGGTGGGGTTCTAGGCCTTGTCATGGGTGTTGCGAGTGGACCCCTACGGTGGGGGAACTGATCTGGTCTCGATCGACCATGGGTGCGCTCGAATAGGCCACATTTGTTGCAGAGCTAAGAAGGACTGTCAGGTGCTATATGGAGAATGGGACGCGACAGCCATACCACTTTTCCGGGACTAAGATTTGATCGCCTCCACGTGGAAGTATCGGTTGTGCAACAATTGAAACATCTCCGACGGACCCTGTCACTCAGCTTGGTGGCTGCATCGTCCGTATAACCAATGGTGTAGTGGTTCTGGCCCGGAAGGGGATATGAGAGGGAAGCGCTGTCTCGGGTAGGAGCGGTGGCATGTGACAACGAGGGGCTGTTGTAAGCCGAGTATGGGTGGGACTCGTGCGAGTATCGGTGCTCGGGGTGTAGACGAGAGTTGTACGTGTAGGCGTGCGAGGAGCGCCCCGAGTCACGGACGGGATCATGGGGGTAGGGCCTCGATCGGGACATTTGTTCCTGAGAGTAGTAGGCGTCCGAATAGCCGGAATGAGAGTCGACGGGACGGTCTGTTGGGGACCGGCGTGGTGCCGGGGACGAAACTGAGGAGCGATCGAGAGAGGATACGGAGAGGGACGGGGAGTGTGAGAGGGTGGCTATGGGAGGGGGCGTTGGACGACGATAGGTGTGGTCGTAGGAGTAGTCATAATCGCGCCTGTGGCTGGAGGAGGAGTGAGGGGGATGGAGGGAGGAGATCGACGATACATACGAAGAGGGAAGTGGCATTGACTCAACGCGGTGGGGCATGATGAGAGAGGGCGCTTGGCTGGATGGGAGGGGAAGGGGGGAGAGGCCTAGTGAGGAAGTGTTGAGGGAATGGAGAGACTTATCAATGGAAAAGGACGTCGAGAACTGATAATGGATCAACAGATCAAAAGACAGCGCGACATCGAAGCAAACAAAGAACGAACACCGCGCTGATCAAAGGGATCAGGAAGTGGTAAATTTGGCGAAAGGGCTGTTTCTAGAGATCTAGTGACTGCATTTCGAAATGGCAAGTGTTTAGGAAGGTGGAAGACCGGTGGAAGGGCTGTACTACAGACCGTTATCAGGAAGGCGATGATCGGGTGCGAATGCGGATGGCGGACGGGGAGGAGAATGGCACGGGTCGCTACGGCGGTGTTCCCTAAGGCATGAGACGGTCATTTTGAAAGGAGGGTTTCGTATTTGAGTACTCGCCAGGAACTCGACTTGCTTTTCTGAGACTGAGCCGTCTGGTGATCCGAGCAGTGGGAGAAGAACATTTGGGCCACACAACGGGAAACGAATGTGCTGCACAACGACAATTCTCGAGCCTGGACGGTTGCGGAATGTCCTGCAACGTGCCCCATCCCCCCCTCCTACTCGTCCTGTATTCATTCACACCGCGATCCGCCGAGTATCTCACTGCAACTTTTTTTTTTTTTTTTCCTTTCTTTTTTTGTGTTTACAAATAACAATAGTAATCATTTTCGGGGGTGCATTACACATAACCGGGTTTATTCTTGTACATACCGCAATCGGAGCTCCAACGGCATCATGAGAAAGTCCCGCGGCACAGCCAGCATAGTTCCCTCATTTTTAATCGCCGACTCTTTCTTGGTGGATGCCCTAGCCCAAGGACCTCGCGATCGCAATAATATTCTATCTATTCTTTTCGTGGGCCGAGTTGTCACATGTAGAGGGTATCATCTTGATCGCCTACCCTATCACATCGACCCTGCCGTCCCCATCAGCCAGATTCCCGATGCAAACCTTCTCTAAATAGAAATTGTTCCGTCTCCATGTCATACAGCAACGTTCATTATTGACTGCTTCCGCTCCCAGCTGCCTACCCATCCTCTATAACCTGCTCTCACCCAAGGGTCATCTCTACCATCCTGCGGTATCATACAGCGTCTATCCAAACTTGGTCGCCAAGTTACTGCCGCATTCCACCCTCCAACCAAATACGTCTTCCCAATTGCCGGGACGCGGTCTCCTTTTTCAAATACGTCCTGACACGTTGGGATGTCCACTTGGTGGAGGGGTGCAAGGGACCCCGGACTGTTCCCAACTCGGCCCTAGAAGCGTCGCAGGTCAATCTTCTCCTCTCTCATGGCGCTGCAAGTTATACTTGTCCTCCTCGTTGCTATCACCCAGTTGGGAACCATTCTCTTGGCCTGACCACACGATCTATCGCGCTCCTCACGGTCATCCGCAATACCACCCTCGGAGACTCTCCACTTGTCAAACACAACAAACTGGATGGATATAGATTCATCCTTCGTATTGCTGGCTGGCGGGATTCCCCGCCGTGGATGGCTGGATCGCCTCCCCTGCGCCCTTTCGAAGCCGGAGTCAAGGAACTCCCTCTGCCACATCATATCCTTCCGAACGCGGACTGTGCTTGCGCTGTCCCGCGCATTTGCTGGCATATGCTTCTCTCTGCATAGCTGGCTGCGTTCTTCCAATGCTGTCAACCACAGTGAGTGCGTCTTTTTGATCCTACTATTCTGCTCGCTGATCCCAACGCCAACCAGTGCTACTCGCCTGCCATACGGGGTTATGTTTTGTGTCCGACACCCGCCAACTGCTTCCGAAATCCGATTCCCGCCTTTCAACGCGCAGGGAAAGCCATTTACAAACATCTGGCCAGGGGAAGGGGTGCGACGCATCCTGAAACTCCCTCATGACCAACCCCTTTCACACGTACCCGCTCACATCTCGTTGCCCAACCAAGTCCGCTTGGTGCCTCGTGGGTCGTCTGCTCCTTGTTCTCCAATTCGTCGACAAGGGCCTTAGCTGCCCAAACGCCGAGTCCGGCGCCATCTCTCTGATACGAACGCGCAGAGCATCATCCCCGTCAACTTGTGATCGGACGTCCATCAGCCTGTCCCTGCGTTAATCACTCTGGCGTACCTCCTGATTTCCCAACTCTGGCTGTGCGGTCGATACTGCCACGGCTGATTAAATCAGTTGTGTCTGATTTGACTCCATCAGTTAGAAATTAGGTGTGCTGTAAACCTGAGCTGAGGCTATGACTGACCCCCCCGATGCTGTTCTGCTCTGATCACAGGCGCTATCTGCGACGCCAATCAAAGCGCACAATCCCCATACTCGTCGGATGTCTCGTCTTCTAGACAGGAACACCGAGGCACATATGCAGAGCCATCCTGACGAATCCGTGCGACGACCTTTCCAACTGCAGACTAGAACGTTCTCACCAGGGCTGTTACATGCAATGCCGTCTCCTACAGCATCCACCCAGCCCAAGGGTCTGACCGGTCATGTGTCAAGTCCCTTGGACATGATAATGAGATCGACCGCCAGTTGTGGAACGGCGATATCGCAAACGTCAGCGTGACACCCTCGCTGACATACCCCCTTGTGCCACGATCAAACAGCGGACCGGTTTTTGGGCTCCAGCTACATAACGGGAAGTTCTCTTCACTGCTTCCATCGTATTATTACAGCACTGATGTGATGTCGATGACGAGTATAATTGTTGATGCAACGGTGATGCGTCGCCGGTCGAGTGAACTGTTGATGGCATCTCAGGGGCGGCGGGTCCGAATGCGCACCGATAATGCGCACATTGCTCGCCTGTTTCCACGTGCGTTTCATTATGCGTTGTTGGTCGCCGTGATGGCGGCGCCGTGTCTGAGGTCATGATATCGTTCGAGGCGATGGCGCAACCGGAGAAAGGTACCCTAACAGGAGGGCTTCGCTTTAGGGTTTCGGTGATCAAAACCCACCTCCGGGTGAACGATTTTCTCGCGGAATAGTTGCCGTCCCATGTCGACGAGCTCGTACCGCGTTCCTAGGCATGTGAGACCCGCGTTCGAGCACGCAAGCGCCGCGAACGTCACGCGCGCTGACATATCGGCACAAAACGCTTGCGACGTGAGCCCCAAGGGAAGCACATGGGAATCCAGGCGTGTGGCGTCCTTTTTTTCTCCACACACGCATTTTGTTGACTTGATGTGCCTGCCGTGAGCAGGTTCAGGCACGACGCGGCGTTATCATTATGGGTGATGGCGCACGGAGCGATTTTTGGGTGGAGTGCGTGTTGGGGGGGGGTTGAAGCGCCCTTGAGCAATATCAATGTTTGGCCGGCATGCTGATCGCTTGGCATCAGCATCGATCAGCCAAGGGGGCAAGCAGGTGGGACACACAACGAGGGCTGATCCAATACAACTATATCACTGCATGAATCACTATCGCAGTCTGAGGCAGCGACTCCATGATGGCAAACAGGTGATCGATAGCCAGCTCACTCGCTGCTCGAGTGCATTGGGATTTTTTTTTGGCAATCACGTGGCGGTTGTACGAGCGTGGGAAGTGATCGCATTAATAGGGCTATGTTTGTATAAGTCGACAATGTACCATGAGCATTGCGCGCGTCTGATGGCATGCATAATGGATATTCCCGTGTTGACGCACCGTGTCCGCTGGATAAAGTTGATCCGGGTCGAATGTGGCGTGCCTGTTGAGCGATCCGTCGGGACGAGGTTATTTTGCGAGTGATCTCGAGGTGGCGGGTTGCCAGCGAGTGCAAGCTGTCGCCAAGGCTCGCGCTTGGATTCCAAGGCACCGATATCGCCATCGAATCGTGTTAATTGTAGACGACGAGAAAGCAGGATCGATCTTCTTTGTCATCCTGTCCAACAGTTGGTGTGTGTAAGCACCTGAGTCACCCTCTAACCAGTGTATCCCACCGTCACGACACCTTCAGGTCGTCGTCGCACATGACAGACCGTCGGTGGAGCATTGAATGAAAAGACCGGGGGCATCACCTGAGTCAGAGTATCCCACTGTCACGACACCTTTGGTGTCGTCGCACATGACTGACCGTCGGAGCATTGAATAAAAAGACCGGGGGTGTGCCCCCTTGAAAAAAAGGTGACGCGATCGTGGATTCGTGGCACCCAATGATGACAAAACGGTGCGATGGAAGTAACCTGATCACATGTCGCGCAGCGTCAGGTGCGTCGTCCGACATGGTTTTTAACGCTTATACTCCATGTGAGAGCGAGAAGGCGTTTCGGTGCCATGATGGTTGCTCCCCAGGCCTGAGTCTCCTGCTATCATGATAGGTTATCGACGTCCAAGATGCGCGTGGAACGCGCGTCCGAGCCCGGGTCGGTCGCAATACTACGCATCCACGACAGCGTGTACATGGAATGTGGGATGGAAGCACGTACCCCCTGGTTAGCTTCTAGCTCATTCGAGGTACGTACGCTCATCACATACACGCACGGATGCGACGGTGGTCATGTTATTCAAGTTGAAACAGAAGAGACTGGGTCTCCATCCCTCGATTAGAATAGTACGAGTAAGGTCGAGCGATGGAAAGGACGCGTTTCCCGGGCCACTTGGAGAACCTGGACGCAAACGCGGCCGCGAGCAAGACAAGACACTGCGTGGGGCGTTGGCGAAGATCAAGAAAACCGGAGACGTACCTTTGTCGGTGTACTTACTCGAAAACAGCACGGCCGCGACTGTCGAGATCGCCTAGCGTTCTTTCTCTTTGCGAGAATGTCGCATTTGTTTCGAAACGCTGCGGAACGCATAAAAGCATCGGATCGCGTTGCACTTTCGATCCCATCCAGTATCTGAACCACCCTTAGACCACCATTCGAGTCGACCATGCGCCTCCAATCCACCCTCATCTCCAGCTTCTTGCTCGTCTCTGCAGTTCTGGCCGACAACCCCCAGGTAATCGGTGGGGTCAAGCTCACTGGCCTGGATAAAGTATGCAGCCGTTCACGAATCTCGAGTCTCATGATCTCATACTGGTTTATTTCGACAGTCTACCTTTACAGCAGTGCAGACCGCTGTGAAAGTGCCATATGTGTCCGGTCAACCCTCTGACGCTGCCTCCATTTTTGTTTCTCTCGATGACGACGGGGACTGCCCCACATTTGCTCGGGTCGGGGTGAACTTTGAGGTCGGCTCGGACCCTACGCAACCCACTTACTTTGGTCAGGGAGCAAGTGTTAACTATTTCAATCGTGCCTGTCTCAACGTTTCTGTTTTCATTGTTCCATATAGCTTGGTACCAGATGCCGGGTCTCGTCTCACCATTCGATGCCTCTGAAATCGGTCAAATCAGTCCTGGACACACTGTCATCTTCGGGGTCACTGCTCCCCACCTCGACTCTACCGGCGTCAATCTGTATATTATGAACCAAAACACGGGCAAAAGTGTTTCCATCCACCTCGAGGGCATACACGAGCCTTGCGGGAAGAAAGTGGAGTGGCAGGTGTCCAACATTCCGTACGCTGACGATCCGACTCACTACCATGACGTCTGTAACTTTGGCACGTTGGAGCTGACGGGCGTCAAGGCGTATGGTCCGGCCGGACAGGGCTATGGGCCCCAGAGCCAGGAGGGCCTGATTTTGGAAAGCTTCAACATGTCGTACGACAACGGTACTACCGTGGCCACCATCACGGACACCCAGGACTCAATTGACTTCTCGTACGTTTATAACCAGATCCCGTGAGGGACGGCTTACTATAACGTCGGTGCTTTTTCCTGATGGGAAGGAGGTTGAAATTGGTGTTGGTCAGTGGTCGATTTCGTTCTGGAGAAGTGTTACTCTATAGTGTCACAAGCGTTCACAGAAATTTATTAGTTCCTGCAGTATTTTATAACGAGCTTTTATACCAACTGACACTGTTTGACTGTCCGACTCGGAGAGACGCAACCACTTAGTAAGTACTGGGTACATTGGCGGATTTTTAAAACATGTGGTGGTTCAAGTTCGTGTGATGATATTTGATAGTGACTAAGTCAAGGAGTATTCCATGTCGACACCTTATTGCCTATTAGACGGTCGATGCACTTTGAATGAAAAGACTGGCGTGCCAGACCCCCTCAGAGGACGGAGGACTAGATTGTGTGACCGCTCATGCGACAAAAGATACAGACTCTGATCAGCACATGCTACTCCAGCCCGAGAGCCTCATTCCCACACACCTTTGGTGTGGGGTTTCTAAGGTTTATGCTCGGCGTGTGAGGGAATCCTGTTCGATCTCATACGCCATAAGCTCGTACAAAACGGGGGACTGGTACCACACCGACCTTCGCGTCTGAAACATCCAGACAGTTGAGTAACTTTCCCCAAAGCAATCGTTACATGGTCACA
Source organism: Boletus semigastroideus (assembly GCA_038090295.1). Lineage (NCBI taxonomy): Eukaryota > Fungi > Basidiomycota > Agaricomycetes > Boletales > Boletaceae > Boletus > Boletus semigastroideus. The sequence continues at coordinate 32,877 of JBBPMK010000080.1, forward strand.
AGCGCGACGATCGATCCGCCGTCTTGCACGTATTCAATTGTCACGCGGGCACACCATGCTCGCCCACCGTACTGCAGCTGCAGGAGCGTACATCCCTGGCCGCAGCACTGAAAGAGGTTGTTCTCTTGGGTGATGGCAGTGGTGCTGGGATGCGACGAGAGACGGAGGGAAGTGGTCATGCAATGTTTTGTTTCAAGAATTCGGAATACGGACGCGAACATAGTTGAATAACGTGTACCGTTGTGCTCCCGAATCGTGCCTTGCTTGATCCATCTTTCGATAGGAAACCTTCCGCGCAGTTACGGTGTCGGTGAATGCTGGTGAGTCTGTCATATTGCTTGCGTTTGCCTCGGCCACAGTGCGGGTTGCTGTCAGATCCTAATCCGGGCGTCTGTACGACCGAAGAATGGGTAGATTCGATAGTCTAAAACGGAGGATGTGAACCTGGGGGTGAACCCTCACTCGGTCGGCTTATCTTATATCAACTAGGACTATGACGAATGATGCAATCGATGACAAAACAGTTTCATGACAATTGCCATAACTCTGTTTTCATCGGCGTAATCAATCTGTCATGTAGTCCGGGCTCCATCGGGGACTGCTTGCAGGGGTAAGAGAATATCAAACCAATATTGCGTTCGCGATTGCGTCGCTTTCTTTTTGGTTCTTGTTGGACATGGACTATCGATCAAACATGGATACTTGAATAGTCGACTTGGGGATGGGTCGGCATTCCCCGACTACCACACCCATCCAACACCCAGCGGCACGATTTCTCGGGAACGTCAACATATCTTTGTTTCACTATATGATATCGCCGGAACACAAGCCTTGCGGGCAGCAAGCAGCGTAGGCCGTGACCAACGCGTCACATCCTGGCTACTACTCTCTGGGAGATTGAAACTTTTGAATACGGGCCGGACCGAGAAATGCATGGACCTTCCGATTCGATGGCGCACCCCTACAACATGGTGGTTCCAAACGGCAGTCTTATCGCTCCCCTCTCGCTCGAAGGGGAATTTAATCATCATCACGGACACTCGGACTTTATGCCGGTCAAGGATGGGTTCAAGTCTGCTTAGGGATAGGATTCACTCCCGGTGACCATGAAAACTGGTAGTCATCGTAGGTACCTTCCATTTCGGCAGAGGCAGCTGTAGTTTTTTTCTCTCAAAATGTTGCAGAATATCCGAGTCCAAGGCGCTCTCGCTAAAAGTACCAACGACATCAGTTGTACGGCAGCAAGGTATCTATTGACTGGTCCTTCAGCTGTAAGGAACTAGATGGAGTATGAAGACTCGGGCTCGCAATGGTGTGTATCTATGTTTTTCGTCGATGAAACACTGCGAGCAGTATATGACGAACCTTTCACAGCGCGAGTCGCGCTAACGTTTTGTCCCATGCGACATCTGAATCGCCTTAGTTCATCGTTCGGGTTGACACTCACCATCTGCTTTTCCGCCCTGCTCACCGCAGCGCAGTGATTGGCTTCCCAGTCTTGTATCGGTGTTGTAGTTAGCCCATCATTCCGTCAAGCACATCCACCATCCAGTCACTTCTACCGTCATGTGCTCGACTCTGCAGTTCTGGCGGACAATCCTTGGGGTCGTATTGTTCTCCGGCCCGAATATTGCGTGGTCGCCCTCTTTGTTGTCGGGTCGTAGTTCGCCAGATCTCGACAAGGACACTTTCACACCAGTGTCATGGACCGCTATCAAAGTTCCACACATATCTAGTCATTGTTTGATGCTCCTTTGTTCTTGTTGCCCTCAGCAACCCGAGCTTGCAAATCTCCACAATAACATTGCGCCGAATCTCAGGTTGGGAAAACATATCCCAAATTACCGAATGTTACTAGAATTCAAATATTCGATCCTTAAAATGAAACGCGTGGGGTGTGTTCGCGTACGTCAAGACGGAGAGAAGGTAGGTCTTCATTTGGGGAGATGGAAATTATCATTTATTCGATCCAAAAAATCTGATATACAGTTCAGTTCGTTATACAGGGTGCATCACGTTCAAGAGTTTTGCAGTGCTTTCCTCGTGATTCACTCAATTTCGACTGAGCTCGATTCGAGTTGTATGGTACCGTATTCGCCGGCTTGCGTATTTCCAAACGAATGACATCGCCAGCATTATTAGTTGTACTTGGCAGTTTCAACCTCCTTCCCATCAGGAAAAACACCGACGTTATAGTAAGCCGTCCCTCACGGGATCTGGTTATAAACGTACGATAAGTCAACTGAGTCCTGGCTGTCCGTGATGGTGGCCACGGTAGTACCGTTGTCGTACGACATGTTGAAGCTTTCCACAATCACGCCCTCCTGGCCCTGGGGCCCACAGCCCTGTCCGGTCGGACCATACGCCTTGACGCTCGTCAGCTCCAACGTGCCAAAGTTACAGACGTCATGGTAGTGAGTCGGATCGTCAGTATACGGAATGTTGGACACCTGCCACTCCACTTTCTTCCCGCAAGGCTCGTGTATGCCGTCGAGGTGGATGGAAGCACTTCCGCCCGTGTTTTGGTTCACAACATACAGATTGACGCCGGTAGAGTCGCGGTAGGGTGCAGTGACCCCGAAGATGATAGTGTGTCCAGGGCTGATTTGACCGATTTGGGAGGCATTCAATGGTGAGACGAGATCTGGCATATGTCTAGTACCAAGCTGTATGGAACAATGAAAACAGAAACGTTGAGACAGGCACGATTGAAATAGTTACCACTTGCTCCCTGACCAAAGTAAGTGAGTTGCGTAGGGTCCGAGCCGACCTCAAAGTTCACCCCGACCCGAGCAAATGTGTGGCAGTCCCCGTTGTCGTCGAGAGAAATAAAAATGGAGACAGCGTCAGAGAGTTGACCGGGCACATATGGCACTTTCACAGCAGTCTCCACTGCTTTAAAGGTAGACTATCGAAATAAACCAGTATGAGATCATGAGACTCGAGATTCATGAACGGCTGCATACTTTATCCGGGCCAGCGAGCTTGACCCCACCGATTACCTGGGGTTGTCGGCCAGAACTGCAGAGACGAGCAAGAAGCTGGAGATGAGGACGAAATGGAAGCGCATGGCGATGGTCGACTTGAATGATGGTCCAAGGGTCATGTGGGATTGAGAGTGCATCGCGATCTGATCCGTTTTATGTGCTGGTGTTGGTCAATTTGTTCTAGAGAAGTGTTATTTTATCGCATCGCAAGCGTCTAAACAAGTTAATGCACCATGTCGTAACACATCGGAAAAGGCTCTTGTACTAACTGATAACTGTTCGACTATGTGACGCAACCACTGCGTCATACAGGGTGCGGTCGTATGAGCATGGGAGGCCAGCTTGTCAGACGGTCCGACAGATACATATGTGATGTCGATGAACCTTAACTCATCCCGTGTCGATCAATACCTTGTTGCATGTTGGATGGTCGGTGCGCTTCGGATCACTAGCAGACAGGTGTGTAAGATCCCCACACACGGTATCCGACATGGTGTTTATGCTCGGGGATGGTTGGGCTATATACTCGTGGTACTGGAAACGTCCAGGGTGTACTTGTGTAGCAAAGATTGACCTTTCTTGGTACCATGACAACACAAAACAGTATTCGGTTCAGAGCAGTCAGATGGGATAGGAATACATATGCGACGATCGATCCTACGTGTATCACTCATTGTTACGGGGGCATGCCTTAGCACACTATACTGCCCACCGTGCCGCAGTTGCGGGAGCAGGTCCCTGCAAGTCAAGCTTGGACAGACTCGGAGCCAGTCACAGGGTATGAGTTGGCAAAACAGCAATCCCGCGTGCACACTCTTTGAAATTGAAATACACTGTGAGGTCACGCTTGCAAGAGCATGCGTTTGTTCGACATGCTGACAGCACTGTCAGCAGTACTATGGCGATCCGTGCAGCGCATAAAAGCATGAAGTCGCGCTGCACTCTTGATTCTATTGTGCTCAGACATTTGATCAACGTCCAGGTTTACACTCGCCGGCCATGCGCTTACATTCTGCCCTCATTTCTAGTTTCTTGCTTGGCTCTGCAGTTCTGGCGCAAGACACCGAATGGACTGGTGCTGGGGTCACATTGATCGGCCAAAACAATGTGTGCCGCTCTTGAATCGTATCTTACTCGATCTCATATTTGACAGGGAACCTTTCGTACCGTCATGGCCGGTATGAAAGTTCACATGCTATCGGGGGGCAATGACGATTCTGTCACTGCTGTTGTTTCCCTCGACCCTACGGGCTGCCCCGATTCTGTTTTCGTCGGCGTGACCTGTAGTGTCTATGCCCCAGCGGAGACCAGATGCGGCGGTAAGAAAATGTTACTCGGGCCATTGCGTTTACGATTTTGTCAACTTTTTTGTGCTTGTTGGGTATAGCCTGGTACAGTGCCAAACCCGGCCTCAGAGCGGAAATCTCGGACTTCCCAATAGAAATCGGAGACACCATCTATTTCGGGGTCACGGCGCCTTACTTTTACGCCACCGATCCATCCATCGCCGACGGTGTCGCCGTGTTTTTCGACAAAGTCAACTCGTCTCTGTCCCACAAAGAGAGTTTCGGGAACTACAAGGCTTGTGGGCAGCAAGCAGGATGGGCGGTGTCCAACACGCCGGACCCTGCAAAACCTGGCTACTACCTTCCGGTTGCACGCTTTGGAAGATTCGAGTTGTTGAGTGCCGTTGCTTACGGGCTGGAAGGAGATATGCATGGGCCTTCTGGTGATATGGCGCACCACTACAAGATGATATCCTCCAACGGTAGTGTTATCGCTGCCCTTGATGTGGAGGGGAATTCAGTCGTCGCCACGGACATTCGACCCGCCAACCCGAACTGATGAGGATGAGTTCACGTACGCCTCAAGTTGGACGCAGGGAAAGGGAAAGGAAGAGATTGACAGTGTACATGACAACCAATATTCGAGAGACACTTATGATTGTTCTATCAAAAGTTTACAGAACATCGTACTTTCTGTTGGAGACCCAGCCCTACGTTACAGTTACAGTAGCAGAGCTGTTTACTATTATTTTCTTACATTTCCTTTTACAAACATCGCTACACTCCAGTTCGTTCACCTTTCCTCCAGTCTCGTACCACTCGACTGGAGTATTTGCCCACTGTCTAGGAGAATACAGTCTCGTACAACTACGACTGGAGTCTCAACCCTACGTTACAGCGTCGGGTTCCAACACTTTCTTGATCGTTCGCTAAATGTACACGAGTCCGACTCATCAACTCAACTCGGTTGTACGGCAAAGTATCCATTGGTTTGTTCGTCGACGTTCTTGGGGGCCTGGGGTCCCCCTCGGTCAATCGGTCCGTCAGTTTACAACTAAGTCAGATGGCGCGCGAAGCGTGTCAGTTGGCTGGCAACGGCATATACGTACTATGCTTCTTATATAACCACCGTGGGCCACATCCGTGGCAAAACCCGCTATGAAGTTTTCGTGAACGATTACTATAGTTTCGCACGATCGCAGGCCTCGGGGCAGAGTCTTTGTCAAATACTGAGATAACAGGTATATGATATGTTACGGGTGTGAAAGTACTACTGACAAATTGTAAGGTAAAGAACCGCACGTTAAATCACACGACGGGGGGGTCTAAATGATGGATGGGTACGTCGAACGAGCCCTTAGGCTCGTTGACGCGTCGGGAGGGGTCCAGCTAGAGCAGGGGTGCGTTAAGCCATTGGGCTCGAAACGGCTCGGGTGGGGTTTGGCAGCGAGTTGGTCAGAGTCATGGAGGCGTCGCTGCGGGTACGTTGTTGTTGTTGTGAAGGTAACGCCGCGATGGCTGCGTCATCGCATTTGACGTTGTGGTGGTGTTGGTGGTGGTGATGTGGTGCATCGATCACAACGACGACAGGGACGCCGCTGCAGGTATGTTGTCGTCGTCGAGGGGACAGCGGGATGATAGTGGTGCGTCGACGACGACTTCGCCGTGGTGGTGATGGTGATACCACGGTAGCTGGTGGCGACGCATGGCGGTCTCCTTCGAAAGAACAAGGGCGTGAGCAAAGGTCGCCGTGCGCGTTTGTGTTCGCGCCGCTGTGCCCATCGAGCGACGATTGTGGTGCGTGTGTCACGCCGTCTTTGTCGACGACGCTGCGGTATCGATCGAAGATCCGGGCACGCAACAAAGACTCGTGTCAATGTCAGCCATAATCACCGACTCGGGAATGTCGTCCATCACCAAAGTCGGCTGTCCGGCCCAGCGCGCAAATCGGGAACGCCAACTGCAAGTCATCGCAAGCCTCCAACGGACTTTCCAAATCACCCTCGATTGAGATAGCGTGATGAGTGCACATATCCCTTAAAACGACGAGCGTGGCTTGCTCTATCTGTGACAACAGTTGAAAAACATCCTCCTCGACACAGGCTGCAGTACCCGCTCTTGGACGGCGCTCTGTAGACGCGGGAGTGGAGAACGAGAGTGCGAGAGAGTGTGGGCAAGAGTGCGGAGCGCTCCTCGGTTCGGGACGGGAGCCCCACTTGCCGGGTGAGGCGTGAACTGCGAGGGAGGAAACTCCTCGCAGCGATATGTACGCGGCAGTTGGGCTCGCGGGCCTGGACCAAAAAGGGTGAGCTGCGAGGAGCCGGAATGAGGAATGGAGGCAGGGTGTGGCGGGTAGGTCGCTGAAACGGGCGAGGACGAACGACGAGGTGGCGGCGCGAGAGCAAAAAGCGCCGCCCGCTTACGTCGCTCGTCCGAAGATTTAGCACTGTGACTCTGCACCACAGTTCATCACTTGTTATACACTTTGCAAAACGGCACGCAGTTGCGCGCGATCTCCCGTGTGTTCGAATGCGAGGCGGACAACAGCGACCACACACTGTAACATCTCCATGGAGCGAAAAATTGAATCGTTGAGCGCATCATCAAGCACACAACGCACAATAACCTCGGGGGACTCTATCTCGAGCCCCACTTCAGTGCACAACAAGTCTTCCTACAAGGCACGACAGCTTCAAGACGGTGAAACGATCATCAATAACTCAACCATCTAAAACATACCTCAGCATCTTCGTCGACCAATGAAGAAATCCAATGCGGAAAGTGATTCACCCATGGAACCATGAGTGATTTCACGTCGGCTCGAATTACATCCCAATGTCCCCGAGAGGATAGTACGTGCCCTTGCTAGCACGTCTATAGACGCCTCGCTGCGACGTTCCTCCTCCCGCCCAAGAGCAGGGAAGTTGAATTGCTCGTCTATATGCCCGAAGTCGATCGACTCAAGACAACGAAACAAACATGACACAATAGGGCACAAATACTCACAAATGGTATCCATGGAGATGCCATTGACCCAAATCGAGGGGGGGTTGGAAGTGTTGGCGCTACCATGTAGTCACGTGGTAGCAAGCCAACAGGCCGATACTGATCCACTTACTAAGAATATGAAACTTTTGGAAAGAGCATGCGTTTGTTCAAAGCACTGCCAGTGCTGTCAGCAGTGCTTCAATGAACTGTGCAGCGCATAAAAGCACCATGTTGTGCTGCACTCTCAATCTTATACTCACATCAGATCAACTTTCAAGTCTTCGCTCTTCATGCGTTTCCGATCTACGGTTTCTCGCTTGCCTCTGCAGTCCTTGCGGACGATCTCATGTCTGCTAACGTCACAATGAACGGCACAAAAAATGTGGGCCGTTGTGCTCTTGAATCGTGTCTTACTTGATCTCGCATTTCACAGGGAATCTTTCGTAGCATTACCGCTGGTGTCTCGGCTCCAAGGTTGTCGGGAAGTGCCTCTGATTCTGTGACTGCTTACGCTGTGCTCGACCCCGGGACGGACTGCAAGACCGGTGTTACAATTGGCCTCAAGTGTGAAGTCGAGGCCTCGATGGAGACTTCTAGCTCTGGTACGAAAATAGCCATTGCATTCATGGTTGTCTCAACTTTTTTGTTCTTCTTCGACATAGTCCTGTACGCGGTCTACTCCTGGGCCGGCAATGTTCCTTGAATCACTTCGACTTCCAAGTCGATCCTAGAGACACCATCGTTTTCGGGGTCACCACACCCACCCAGTACACCTACGATCCGTCTGGCACCCACGGTGTCATTGCTTTTTTCCAGAGTATCAACACAGGTCGGACTGACAACTTCACATTGTGGAATTGCAAGCTTTGCGGGATGCAAGTGACATGGGTCGTGTCCAACGAGGACATTCTGGGTTTTGACCAGTTCAACCCACTTGCAGACTTTGGAGGGTTGGAGTTTAGGAATGTCACGGCATACGAGCCGAATGTTGTGAGGCATTTCCCCCTGGATGAGATGGCGCAACCCTTCAACATGACCAACCCAAACGGGACTCTCGTCGCTTCCATCCTCCCCCTAAAGGATGCAATCATTGTCACGGAAGTTGAAGGCAACGGGAACTGAGAAGATTCGGGGTTTACGTGGATTTTGGCACAGGGAAGGGAGGGGAGGAGGAATAGCGTTTACGCGACTGGTCGCTAGTGGCCACGGTGCCGCTTGGCGGCGGGTCATCCGTTAAAGAAAAAACATGTTGTGATTGTAGTGGAACGCAGTTGGTTCTAAGTTATTAGTATTTATGTAACGTCCATACGTCGTCCAAGAAGCTACAGGTCTGGCCGACGAAATGCCCTTCTCCCCATGATGCAACGGCCCAGCGGGATGCACTCTCAGTTCAGTAGCACTCGTGACAAGAGGGACAGAATTTACCTTCTTTAACCAGCTCCTGGAATCCGGTCGTATTCGAGATCAGGAATGGACCTAATGTTACGGAAAGTTCCAAAGATGGATGGTTTCCGATATCGATAGGACAAGAGAATTGCGGACTGTCGTATGTAGCGCATAGATAGACTACCGTCCATTCGTAAGTGAGCACCTACACAGCAGCGGCAGACCATGGACACAGTGATGACCATTATACCTGCGCTAGTATGTGACACAACCACGTTGTCACGACCACCAATGACCGCCGTGTCCGTCCATTGGTCACTAGCAAAAGACGATTGAATATACGAGATGAACATGAGCGATACCGTACCTAGCAAAAGACCAGCTCAACGCTGGGAAAGGAATGTATGAGGACATGGATACATACAGACGCACGGACCAGACAGACACGCATTTGCTTCAAGCTATCGATAGGCTGTCCACGGTCACTTACACGTTACAGATTTTTGGTTGTACGGGAGGGAGAAACCGTCCACCCGTGTGCACGGATTCGACGTATAGCGATATTGATACCTCGTTCCACCCTTGATGATTGGTGCGCGTTGCAGGTGCCAGACTCCATACAATGATGACTAGATAGTGGGGGCATTGGAGTGCTGGGGCAAAGGCAGTCCAACGGATGGGTTCTGATCACGTGCACATGCCAAACTTTTTGGTGTGCATCCAACACGTTGGTTTCTAGCCTTTCAAATGCTCCGCGTGAAGGTAAGTAGTATATCTTGTACGCCCCGAATTCTATCACTGTATTGTGTATCTGGGCTATAGGAATCTCGAGGTGCAAAACAGGACTGTGCAGATGACGATCGTGCATCCGCATCAACAATATTATGATTATTCCCTTGTACTAGTACCTTGCATTGTGGGTGGAGTGGTGAGGTAGTTTATTGATTTTTGACCTCGGTTGGCCTCTGAAAGTTAACATGTACAGATAATTGTTTGCCCCCATGCATGCTGCCAAGATCTAACCGTGCTGTACAAAGGATGAGTAGGCGACTGCGAGATGGAGGAAATTGGTCGTGTCTGTCCCTGGAATTCGGAAGACCTGGGCTGGTGCGGGTTTGAACGCACCTGGTCGCCGCCTATGGACTTGGACAGTAGCCAGAAACAGCAGCACAGGCAAGCGCACCGACAAGCGCGCGCGTCTCCTTCCCTCACACGTTACTTGGTTTTGGAAAGAGTATGTTTCGAAACACTGCTAGCGATGTCGGTGGTACTTCAACGACCTGCATAAAAGCACCACGTCGCACTGCGCTCTCGATCCTATCATCACACATCGGATCAACTTTCGAGTCTTCAAGCTTCACTCCCCGTGCTCTTCCATTTTGCCCTCGTCCACGGTTTCTTGCTCGCCTCTGCAGTTCTGGCGGACACCAGCCAGTCCATGTTTGCTAACGTCACAATGAACGGCACAAACAATGTGGGCCATCATGCTCATTGACTCGTCTTACTTGATCTCACATTTCAACAGGGAACTTTTCGCAGCGTTGTCGCCGATATCAGTATTCCAACATTGCTGGGGGAGTCTCCCGATTATGTCTCTGCTTTTGTTTCCTTCGACCCCATGGCGACCTGCCCCACCGGTGCTGAAATCGGCTTCATCTGTAAGATCGGGACATCATTTGAGAATTCTTGCCATAGTACGAAAATTACCATTGCATTCACGGTTCTTTTTTTGTTCTTGTTGGACATAGTTTGGTACGCCGCCCTACCCGGCGTTACTATTGACTTCCCCGAGTTGCAAATCTATTCCGGAGACAATGTCGTTTTCGGGGTCACCGCACCCACCAACACCTCCGATCCGTCTGACCCCTACGGTGTCGATTTGTTTTTCGAGAGTTACAGAACAGGTCTGAACCGCACCTTCTCGCATCCGGATTACAAGGCTTGCGGGATACAAGTGGCATGGACTGTGTCCAACATCCCAGACAATCCGAAACCTGGCTAGTACTTCCTACTTGCCGACTTTGGAAGAATGGAGTTTACGACCGCCACGGCGTACCAACCGGATGGTTTCAGGCGTTTCCCCCCGGATCCGATTGCGAACGTTCAAAACATGACTGACGCCGACGGGAATCTCGTCGTTTCCGTCGACCGCCCATCGGAGGATGTGATCAGCTTCATGGACGTCCAAGTCTGAAACGGGAGTTGACGAGGTATGGGGTTGGCGTGCTTCCTGGCGCAGCGAAGGGAGGGGAGGGGGGAATAGTGTTGACGCGACTGATCGCTAGTGGCCGCGGCGCCGCCAGGCAGTAGGCCATCATTTCTCATTCTTTTTTTTTTGAAAAAAATGTTGTGGATGTAGCGGCACGCAGTTAGTTCTGTACTAGTATTTACACAACCTCCATGCAAAGCCCATGTAAATGTATCTCATATAGCTATGTAGTCGATCTGAAATCGTCCAGTGCTACAAATTTGTCAAAGATGTAGAATTTGCGAACACACGCGTGTACCGCCAGGCTTGCAGTTCGATTGAGATCTGAAGCTTACCCTTCTCTTCTACGTTTCCCAATATACATACACCAGGAGTAGTCCCCTTACGCGCACCACCCTGTTTTTTTTCTGTCATGGGTACACACCGGACAGCGTGAGAGGCAACCAGTCGCACCGTTCACCATTTAGAGAAGGCTGTGTCTGGTGGACAGAACGCCAAACTTATCACCCTGATAGGATTTGCTACTGAGGCACCGCATCCCGTTTTCAAACTTGAAGTTGATGTTCAAATGGCAAGGAGAGGCGTCACCCAAGAAGCTGCGCGTCTGGTCGACGTACAAATGTTCCTCGTTGTAGTACTACGTGACAAGTGTGACAAATGGCCTGCACCCGGAATCCGGGAGCAGACGACGGTCGACCACGTATACAGCAACGTGCTGCGGAAGATTTTCAATATGTATGGTTTCTTTGCGATAAAGAGAATCGCAGACTGTCGTAGGTAGCGCATAGACTGCCGTCCGTGAGTGAGTGAGCACATACAACTCTGGAGGACGAAGCAGTAGCGGTAGACCATGACTCATCATAAGCTTTCCGTAGGTCCGATCCCGCACTCACGAATTTGTGCTGGAGCGTGTCATTCTTCCAGTCATAAACCAATCCACTTGTCAGAGAGCACGACAGCTGAATGAGCGCACCAAGCGAATGGATGATCGGTTGGAATCAAGTACTCGAATAGAAATGTCCACTAGGGCTAACAAGGGGATTATCATACATGTTGAGACTTGGTTGTCGTCATGCGCGTTGACGCACGCAACGAATGATGGGAGAGTGCGATCGACAGGGTACCACGCGCACCGTGTCGACGCGCTGTTGTGTGTCATGTCGGAGAGTGCGGCGGACCCACGGGTCTGGTGGTGCCGTCGACGGGGGCGTCGTTGTCAATGGGCAACACACAATACAAGTTTGATGATAAAATTGAAGTCCAGACCCAACGAGTATGACATTCGAAGAGATAAAATTAAGTGTTTGCGTCTGAATAAACCGCTCCGTCGAGAGATTCGGCTGGTTGGGCAAATCTAGTGTGACCTAGATCAGAGGCTCATGGGGGGAGCGGAGAAGGGTATGGAGCCGAGGAAGCCGAGGAAGCAGGCGCTAAAGGAGCGGTCGAAACACCCAAAGGCAAGTAGGGCGAGGGCGAACGAGCGGGCAAGCCCGAGCCCAGGGCGGGATCAGAAGGGGGGAAGATGGGCCTAGTGGAGGCAGAGGGAAATACAAGCCTAGAGGGAGGCTGGGGAAACCGGGACCTAAAAGACCTGACTGGTCGACATGTGAGCAAGGTCATCATGAGGCTGGATGACCTTTTCTTTACCTTGCCGCCTTCTATTTGGAGATACGCGTCGAAGAACGTCTGGCGAGACTAGAACAGATCCCACCCAAACTGGGGAGATAAAGGAATTGAGTCAGAGCGAGGGGACCCGTGTGCGCAAGGTCAGGAGGAGAGGAAAAACCGGCACCTGCCGATTCGGCTCAGCTCACGTGCCTTTCCGTCAAATGACATCAACATGTCAGACGTCGACTTGTCCAACACTTAAAAGCGTGGTCACCTTCGATACGGTCCGACATTTGAATCACCTGTCATCTCCAGTATTTTGCTCGCCTCCGCCATTCTGGCTGACAACCCCCACGTACTGGGGTCACAATCACCAGCCCGAGTAATGTACGCAGCTGTTCTCTTGAATCTCGAGTCCGCTTTCAGCCTGCTTTATTCTGGCAGGGTACCTTGCATACCATTACGACCTCTCTTAAAGTTCCAGCGGTGTCGGGAAAACCTTTTGATGCTGTCTCTGCTTTTGTTGCCCTCGATAGCGCAGACTGTCTTGCCATTGTTCGGGTCGGCATCAACGCCGGGGTCAGTCTCGACCCTAACCAACCCTTTCCTATGGTCAGTAAGGAAGTTTTATGATTCCGTTCGTGTCTGTCTGACATTTTTGTTGCATGTAGCTTGGTATGAGACATCTGTCAGAGGCTCAATCGATGAATTCCCGATCAATGTTGGAGACTATCACTTTCGTGGTCACCGCGCCTTACACCGACTCCTCCACCAGTCTCTTTGTCTTTCTCAACAATTCCAACACAGGTCAAAATGCTACTTTCGTGCTCGAAAGCGATTACGAGCCCTGCGGGAAGGGAGTACAGTGGCTCGTATCCAACGTTCCGTTTACTGGAGAAACGGATCGTTACCATGATATTTGCAACTTTGGCACGTTGGAGTTTACGGGTGCCTCGGCGTCTGGTCCGACGGGACAAAGCTACAGGCCCCAAGACAAGATTGTTCAAGTCGTATGAGAATTATACCACTGTGGCCACCACCAAGGTGCCGGCCGGCTAGAATTCGATCGAGTTCGTGTACGTTTACACCTAGTAAGAGACAGGTTCATGTAGAGGGGGAGAGCTGGTATTGCTTAATAAAGTATTTACGTCCCCGGGCCGGACGCTTTTGGCGAGGATCTGTAGCGTTTTGGCAACCGTAGCGACTACTAACACTGGACTCGAACAAAACTTGATCTGCATCAGTGCGCGCCCTACACCCCGTTGTGTCCATTTTTTTTCTCAGCGTTTCTACGATGGATCTGCTAATGATGCCTAATTAAGGAGTCTCGGGTGCTGCAGCGAGCGGCGTTAGCACGGCGGAAGGTATCTCTCCATGCTTCTCCCACTACTCGTCCTTTCCTATCTTGCCCAGTTTGTCCATGGAACTTTTACTGACACAACGACTTCCACCTGCCCACCGCCTGATGACACGAATCGCAGTGTCTGGAGTATACTGGGCAGCTGTGCTATCACGTTGCTCATCTGTGTTTGGCATGCGATCCATTTCAACATTTCTCGGGCTGAGTGGTACTGGTTCTTGGTGTTGAAGGGTCTATCTGCTCTAGGATCCTTTTTAGCTCCAGAGATTGTCGTCATGGCAGCAACCGAGCAATGGTATGATGCTCATGAGAAAGTGTTGTGATTTCACGGTAAGTTCTATGAAGCCGAAGCCGTACATGTGTCCATCTAATCCACCTGGTGATCCCAGAAAAGGGGTATGAATGGTCGATGACACACAGTTTTTTTGCGGAGATGGGAGGCTTTGTTTACCGCGATGACCAAGGCGCTTTACGCACAATCAATTCCCTCGAATTCCTAGAGCTTTGTGAGGAAAACAAGATCGCAAATCCAATCATTAAGGCCAAGGAAATTCGGGCGCTGAGCAAATCAGATGTACTTGGCAAGACCATTCTCGCTCTACAATTAATATGGTTTATCCTTCAAGTCATCGTGCGGGGTGCGGCAGGTCTCGCCATCACGCTCATTGAGCTTGACACAGTGTGCATGGCCATTCTCTCCACATTAGCTATTTTGCTCTGGTGGAACAAGCCACTCTGTCCTGAATGTCCACATGTTTTCTATTCACCTCAAGAAGTCAAAGAAGATCCGCTTATGCGTGAGACCTTGTAAAGTGTTTTCCGATTTCCCATAGTATCTCAGTCAAGCTCAGGTGATACAGGTCAAATGCTTGGTGTCCAGAACCCAGCCTTCTGAGCGAGTTGATCTCCTGCCTCAGTGGCACACGGACGATTACTGATGATGACGAAACAATATTAGTAGGTGCCCATGTTCGTGCGCGTTATATCTGCTTCTCATCGATAACCATCCGATTCATAGCACAACCTTAAAACTCCCAAGAGCAACGGACTCATGGACAAGCTGGTGGACAAGATCGACAAAGATTATTTCGTGATGGTCTCACTCTGCGGGACTTGGATCGTTCTCGGCGGACTGCACCTGATCGCGTGGAACTTTGACTTTCCGTCGGACTTGGAAGGGGGTGTGTGGCGAGCCACGTCGCTCATCTTGACTGCGTGTCCATTGGCTCTTTTAATTGGATGGCAACTTTCCGTGAAAGTGGTGAGGTGGAGCGTCTTGATGACCACGTTCACTCTGGGTATCGTGGCCCGGGCGTTCCTGGTGGGGATCATGTTTGCGAGCCTCCGAGCGCTTCCCTGTACTGCTTTTCTGACCGTCGCGTGGACGCTGTATATCCCTCATTTCTAAGCTATCGTGTTGTTATTCGATACAGTCTGTGCATAATCATTAAATTAAACACCAATGTGTAGTCTTTCTATATCATGCATCCATCGAACGTGATTACAGTCCGACAATGAAGCTTTGAAGTATGACATCATTCTTTCAAGCTAGTGCATACTAGTTTATGTAACATGTTCGCACGGCCTGCAGCAACCGCGTCCACCGGCCGACATGGATCAGACATCGTTTCCCTTGAAACGTCGTATTGCAACTGTCTCTCAATTGGGTAGTTCGGTGACCACCAATTTGAGAGTAATTTCATAGCCTCGCACATGTAGCAATCTCGGGGGTTTCAATGCAAACATCTGGTATACTGCGGCTTGGTCTCAGACAGACGCCGCGTAGCATTGACATCCTAAAGGGCACTGAGCCGGCCAGCACCTCAGAATCTGACACGTCCGCTTTGCCAGATGCAAATTCATCTCACTTAGTGAGTGTGCACGCCCTAGTGCTGGTGCGTCGTACGCTTCTAGGTTCAAGTTGCTTGCTCGTGCAATGTTCTCCTAGTTACGGCGGATATGTGTCGCACCATTCGAATACTGTATGCCCAACGCCACGGAGGCCTCGGCCATAATACGATCGCATGCCTATCCCCACGTCTGGAGAACCCCGCTGACACATGACATGGCGTTGACACTTCACCGCGGCAGCCTGAAGCGGGGTTGACGAGAAACGGCCCCCGAACGTCTGCAGCTATTTCGCGCAGATGCTGCCAGAGAGAACTGGTGCATCCATGGTACTAGGCCCACACATGCACGCTCTGCTGCATCGTATTTTCGAGCGGGACAACTGCTGACGACCTTACACGCGGAAGTTTCAACATGACTTCGTCTATTCATTGGACAGGGGTATAAGCCCCCATCAGGACCGGCATCCTAGCGTTACAAGGCCTTATAATATATTATAAATAATTCTTTCAAATGATAAGTCAATTATAATCACTTGTAATATCTTACATGTAGTTATAGCGCTAGGGTGGTGGTCCTGATGCCATTGGGAGTCGCCGTGTACAAGGTACTATATGTGCCATAGGACTAGGATCGTTGTTGATCCGGCAGACGTCAAATATTATAGGTTCTCTCATCAACCAATATTAGTCACGTGAGTGCTCAGGTTTGACAGAAGATAAGATTGACCTGATCATGGCTGACGGCGTTGCTCGGATAGGCTCCCCGCCAGGGAGGCCCGCTGGATGCACCTAATTGAACACACAAATCTGCAAATCTGCGATAAACATGGACACCTAAGCTAAGCGGCCACGACCTCAAGACCTTCCCCTCGCACGTTGACTGGTGAATGAAAGACCGTCTTAATAACGTCCTTGTTTCATTGTTATCATTAATAAAAAAAATGAAACACCACAGGCAGACTACAATTTTTTATTCACTCTTAAAAGTGACAGGTTCCACTACGCTCCGAAATCGCCCACCCTTCAAGTCGACTCCCACCACGCCCTTCCACTTTGCCCTTATTTCCAGTTCGTCGCTCACCTCCGCGGTTCTGGCAGACAGCAACACGGCATTTGGTGGTTTCTTTTATGACAGCCCGGCTAACGTGTGCCCCTTTTCTTTTGGACCATCTTTTCGCTGAATTTCATATTTGGTTATAGGGAACCTTCAATTCCGTTGGCCTCAGTCTCCAAGTTCCAGATATGGAGGTTCAATCTTCGGGGGCTGTCGCTGCTTTTGCTTCCCTCGACGACGTAGAAAACTGCCCCACCAACGTCCTGCTCGGCATCGATGTTATTCCCGGCGAAGACCCCAGTGCAACCCAGTTTCATAGGCCAGGGAGCAAGCACTAAATTACTGCGTGCATGATTGTCTCAACGTTTTCGTTTTCATTCTTGCGGCAGTTTGGTACCAGACACTACCTGACGGATATCAACTAATCGATCCAAGATTTTCCCAATCAAAGCTGAAGACATGATCACTTTAGATATTGAGCCCTCCGAGACCTCCGCCCACGAGGCCACTTTGCGTCTCGAGAACTCAGACATCAACGCCACGAACCAGACATTTAACGTTCCGATTGGAGGGGAGCTATGTGGGACATCAGCAGGGGTGTTCATGGCCAACGCAGCGCGGCTGGGCACATTCTACAATTTCTACGACTTTGGCACGTTGGTGCTTGACGGCGCGGCGTATGGTGCGACAGGACAAACATATGGCCCCCAGGTTGCATCAAGAACCAATGTGGTGTTCGACAACGGTACTACCGTGGCCAACTCCATTTTGACCAAGTCGAATAGAATCGAGTTCGAGTACATATCCCGTGGGGGTTGATGAACGTTTATACTCAGCGAGGGCAAGGAGGGAAGCCAGTGCTCATGGTAACCCGTTCGTAAATTGTGTCATATAGAAAAGCGTGCCTTTTAGTGATAGGGGATGTTTTCCGCGACGCCAGAGCGACGTCGCCACAAGTTGAAACGTTGAGGGACTCTACTGTGCCATTAAAATCGATTCCTCTGTCACTCGTCACAAGCCTTATTGACGAGATTTTTTTTGTGAAGCTACTTAGAGCTAAGTATTAGGCCTGATTTGGGTCCAATCGCCAAGTCCGTGCGCTCAAAGCGCGCTGGGTGTGGGCCATACGTATGACCCGAGGTACAAAGTGCACATGTCGAGAGTGTCGAGGAGCGTCGAGGATGCCTTTAACCATCCAAAAAAACTGCAGAGGGCCCACGAACGTCGGCACAAACAACTGGAATAGGAAAACTCCTTAGAGAAGGTCTAGGTCGAGACAACCGAGCCGAGATGCGAAACGGCAACACCAGGCAACACCCACGGCATTGGGGGACACATCCGTAGGCAAATAAGACCGAGCGCGTCCACGAAAGGAACAGGGTGAGACAGGGAAGATTCGGGTGAGGCGAGGGTGAAAAAGGGCCCATGTGGAGATCATCCGACGTGGCATCGTCGCTGGCATGTTGTGCGTCTTGGGTTGCATCGGCGACTTCGGGAGGGGTTATCAGTACTAGAACAGTGAGGACGGGCACAACTTTCAGCAGGAAAAGCCAAGATGAGGGTGAGGACAGACTCGGATGGTGGAGTGTGCATATTGTGAGGGTGCGTGCACGTCGTGTTGCCACCCGATTGATGTCCTGCACGCCGCGTGGTTGGTGGCACACTGGCGCAGGCACCGATGCGGTACTGTCATCGTTGTGTTGAGGGGTGTGACCAGCCGTAGTTCACCACAAAACTCAGCTGACGAAATCTACTCCGATTGTTGTCACACGTCACACCCGGTGACGTCGAATGTCATTGCTATCACGCATCACAGGGCCTGTTGAATCGATTTCAGGCACAGTACCTCGTTCCGAGTCCACCCCCTGGGCCGTGAACACCTTACGTAAGTGACCCTGATGACCAGTAATGACCGCCGTTGGTCACAAGCAACAGAATCAGAGATACGCGGAAGAAACATATATAGACAATTATCGTACCTAACAAGATGGGTAAAGTGCACACCGCGACATAGAATGCTGACTAAGCGACGGAACGTTGGCCTTAACCGCGGCTTGTTCTTGGAGCCTGTCGCGGACAGAGTTGCCCTGCTCCGATTGCTTGACACTTAGTACGTGAGAAATGAGAGTACAGATCCGCCTGCCTCGGTGAGTGTGCACGTCTGCCTGGTGCTGGTGTCAACTCTTCTGGATTCAGGTGGCGGATACGTGCCGCACTATTCGTATATGCCCAACCGAACGCCATACAGTCATAGGTCCTAATACAACCGCAGGCTGCATGCTGTAGTCATGCGCAAGGACCAACAGCCAACAGACATGCACAACGACAATCTGCACGTGAGTGGAGAACCCCGTTGACACATGGCATGGAGTTGATGCTTCGCTGCAACAGAAAGCAGGATTGATGAGCAACGGTTCCTGCGGCGATCTCACCAGATGCTTCCAGAAAGGACAGACGCATTCATGATGCTAGGACCACACACGTGCGCTCTGCTGCATTGTAACAGTGTTTTTGAGTAGAATGAGTGTTGACAAGTTTGTATGCGGAAGTTTTTATGTAATTTTGTTTATTTATTGCACATGGGTATAAGTCCCATTACGGGTCATCGATGGTAAACACCGTCAACGATTTTAGAAAAAAAAACTCATTAATTGACCAACAGTGGTCACGTAACCTCAGGTTTGGCAGAAGGTTACCTCTCCTGGCCGAAGGTGACGGCGTTGCTCCGATGCTCATGGCCAGGGGAGCCGTCTAACAGGCGCTAGACGCACCTAATTAAACACACGGATCTATGATGAACATAGGCACCTGAGGCACGCAGCCTACGACACGGAGACCTTTGCCTCAATCGTTGACAGGAGAGAAGAGATCCTATTTCTCGGAATAACATGCTTATATTTAAAAAAAAAATGAAACACTGCCAGCAGACATATGGCTCCCCATCCACCCTTAAAAGTGACAGGTCTGCTGGGCTCTGGAATCACCTATCTTTCAGGTTGACGCTCACCATGCCCTTCCACTCTGCCCTCATTTCCAGTTTGTTGCTCGCTTCTGCGGTTCTGGCAGACAACAACATGGCATTTGGTGGTGTCTCATTTAACAACCTGAATAATGTGTGCCGTTTTTTTTAAATCATCTTTTCGCTGAATCTCAGACTGGGCTATAGGGAACCTTCAATTCCATCACCACCGCTCTCGAAGTTCCAGCTGTGACGGGTAAACCTCAAGATGGTGCCATTGCCTTTGTGTCCCTTGACGATACAGACTGCCCCACCTCTGTCCAACTCGGCGTCACCTTCAATGCCAACCAGTACCCCGAGGCACCCAGTTACCAAGGTCAGGAACCCGGCGTTAAATTATTGCATGCATGACTATCTTTCTCATCATCGCAATAGCTTGGTACCAGATCAGACCTTCCGGGTATCAAACAATCAGCGCAACTCAGTTCCCAATCAACGCCGGAGACACCATCGCTCTCGAGGTCACTGTGCATTCCGCTTCCAGCGTCTCTTTGTATTTCAGGAACGTCAACATAGACCAAACCATAACCTCGCAGCCCATCGAGACTGGACACCAGATCTGCGGGAGAACAGCAGGGTGGTTCGTGTCCAGCGTTCCGTATGAAGATAATCCGTCGCATTACTACGATGTCTGCAACTTTGGCACATTGAAGTTTACGAACGCCACGGCGAAAGGTCCGACTGGACAAATCTATAGCCCCAAGGACTCCCAGAACATCACCAACATGTCGCTCGACGACGGCACCACTGTGGCCGTCACCATGGTCAACCAGAATTCAATCAACTTCGCGTACGTGTATAATGAAATCCCGTGAGGGACAGGGTTGATGAAAGTTTATTATTTGGAAAGGAAGGAAGGGGGGAGACCGGTGTTGGCGGCATTCGTAACTTGTGACGTGTATGTATATTCTCGTTACCTAAATTTTGCAGTGAAGACATTGTTCGTGACTCTGAAGCGATGTCGCCACGGGTTGGGAGATCACCTCGTTACCGGCACGTGAACACCTTTATATCGACACTGAATGATCGGTGCGCATTCAATTTGAAACGAAAGACTTGCTGACAGTATAAGATGGCCGATCACATGCATGTCACGGTGTCAATCCGACACCGTGGCACATGTGTTCGGTGCTTGCTTTGAGCAATATATATGCCATGATGTATCTCGACACTCAAGCACTCGTGGATTGTCTGGCTAGCAACAATGACGGTCCGAGTTGTCCTCCATAGCAACTTAAAATGCCAGCAATTTCACTCCCAATGCCACCTATCAACAAAAGCGACCACTCATTGGAACGTTGGTTCATCTAAAACCGCCGGCAAGGTTATCAAGGATGAGGGCATTCGATTGATCCAGGACGCAGCGGGGGCACAGGTGTCATCTCTGCACTTAGATTTTATTCGACGAAGTTTACCCTACATGGGGTGTACGCCCCCACAGACAGGGATTATTGCTCTAGCGGGTTGTTGCATGCAAACTTGGACAGAACCCCGGCGGTGTCATGAGGTTGACGAAGAACAAAAAAAACCCACCTGTAAGCTCACGCGCGTCGTTTCCATGTTGAGAATGACCGCGAAATCACTCAATTTCAAACCCGCAGGTACATGCGTTTGTGTCGGAAGACCGCCAGTGCTCTCAGCAGTACTTTGGTGACGTGCGCAGTGCATAAAGGCGTGAGGTCGCCCTGCACCCTCACACATCAGATCAACGTTCAGGCCTTACGTTCGTTTATGCGCTTCCTTTCTGCCCTCATCCCCAGTTGTTTGCTTGCCTCTGCAGTTTCAGCCAACGTCCAACATGAAATGAGTGGCGGAGCCTCACTGACAGGCTCGGACGATGTGTGCCGTCGTGCTTTTGAATAGTGTCCTGCTCTTAATCTCATATTTTGACAGTAAGCCTTTCGTACCATTTCCACCGCTGTGAACATTCCACAATTGTTGGGGAACGTTGCTGATAGTATCACTGTTGCGGCCACCCTCCAGTCCACAGACTATCCCACCTCTGTCTACGTCGGCTTCCACTGTGACATCGGAACCTCATTCGAGACTTCTTGCATGGGAAAGAAAATAGCAATCTATTACATTTGCCATTGTCTCAAGGCCTTTTTTTTGTTGGACCTAGGTTGGGCCGTTTTCAACGACAACAGGGTGAATTTCGCCGACCTCGTATTCGGACTCGGAGACATTGTCGCTTTCGGGCGTACTTCGCCATACCACCGGAACAACAATCCAGCTGACCCCGTTACTTATGCGTTTATTGAGAATACCAACATATCTGAGTCGCAACATAACTTCGGCGGCTACGGTTTGTAGGATGGAAGCAGGATGGGCTTTGTCCAACACTCCGGCTAATGATGGTTCTTTCAATGAAACGGCCCGCTTTGGACAATTGGAGTTTACGACTACTAGGGCGTACACTTTAAATGGAACAGTATATGGACTTGCGGAACCAGAGATGGCGAAACACTGGAATATGATGGATCAGGACGGTCATGTTATCGTGAGTGTCTCACCCAGCGGGGATCCAATGGTCATCACGGACATACGAGACTGAGAAGATAACGGTGTGCATGACGACTGCTGGAATTATTAGTGGTGGCGTATATGTAATATCTTGAAGTTTCACATTGTGGCCGGAAGGGCCGGGCTGGGGTCCTGGCGCAGTGGCTGGCGGCGTAGCTAGTCACATGTCCGTAGCCACTCCTATCCACCACCTTTCCAGGTCCACTAGCAGGTGGTTCCCCCTCTCCAACATACATTGGGATGAGCTCGCGATCAGGGCGACATGTTTTTAGATAGTCGCGATAAAATTCGATACCTTTCCATGACGACCAGGTATTTGTGTTCTCATCTTTGCCCTGTATTCTTCACCCGTAGGGCCGTCAGAGCGATTTTTCAAACTTCCCTTGTCATCCGACAACGCCTGCCTATCACATCGAGTCGGTGCGGATCGATCCATGTCAAGGAATCGATTAGTAAAAGAAAAGAAAAAGAAGTGACAAATCGCGCCCCTCACTCCGAATCCACCTCCGTACAATACCCCTCCGTCGTCGTCGTTCTCCCGTCGCCCCATCGCCGTCGACCACACTCTGACCGTCCATCATGATATCCGTTCACAAACATCATCCTCACCTCGCCTATCCCATCGTTCCACCCACACATGTCATGTCCCGCGTCTCGATTAGGTGATGTAACGGTCTTATAAACCGTAATATGGCGGCCGTTTCGCGGATCGAAATGTACACGTCGTCCGCCGCTTCCACCTCGCAGAGAACCAAAAAAGCAAAGGCACTCGCCCTGGACCACAACTTGAAACCGCGCATGAACCGAGTGAGGAGCAAACGACCGCTGGACGACCCACGTGGATGATGAGACCGACACGCGCGCATGCGACACGCAGAACGACCTGCTAAGCGACCTAACTGACGACCCCTAGGACGTGCACGAGCGTCTGATGATGCATCAGCGTCTCCTACAATTCACAAACAAATAAAATAACGAATCAGCGCGTGCACGACGTGCGCACCCCGACACGAAAAATCATGACCGTCCTATCCCAACTGCCAAAAAAGAATCAGTTCCAACAACGTTCGAAAAGAGGGACGAGGCGAAAAACTGGATGTGCTGTACGAGCGCTTTTTAACAACTTTTACCTCGATGTCCTTGGCCACATGCGCTGATGATTTCTTCGAGCCATTTTTGGCCTTTTTGCGTGAGGAACGCCAAGTCCAGTGCTCGAGATTGACCGGCCCGAGATGGGGATGTGACCCAAGGGCGCGACGAGCTGTGTCGAACACGTCATTGAGAGGAAGGGAACTCAGAGAGTTGGGGAAAAGAAAAACGTTGCTACGTGACCACGATGATTGGATTCAGAATAAGACAAGTCAATAACATATGTACAACTGACGGACGCACGACGCACTAAATAGACTTCCCGGCGCGGAAGAGGAAGAGATCTTGGCGAGGCGTTCTTGGAGGTGGAAGGCGGACCAGACGATGCCGACCGAACTGCCCAGTTCACCCAAGGCATTTCCGAACTCGCAGAGCTGGCGCGGTGTTGCGTGTGTGCCGTACGGACGGCGCGATGGGGGTTCAAGCCTGCCTGCTTATCGTGTGTCTTGTACCAAGCGAGCGACGCGTACCTCTCGAAACTAGTATACGGCAGCTCCGCCCCAGCGCGTTACTGTATTTCGTCCACAGAAGGTGCTGCACAGGTACAATTCCGGGGGACGAAGTACCAAGTCGGTGGAAAGCCTAATCCAATTTCAAGTGTGGCAGTTGGCCGGGCTGGGTGGCGGAGCCACCCAGCCCATAGTCTGTGTGTGAGGGAGGGTACTCGGGCTGTCCGTCCGCTTGCTCGTCCGTCGGGCGTCCCTCTCCGAGTATCGGGACCGGGCTGCAGTAAAGCGAGCTGCATACAGTACGAGTAGAGGCGGGTAAGGGAAAAGCGGGATTGGGTACGGTTTCGAGCCTACGAAAGCTCTCATCAGGGGGCTGCCGCTTCCTTCCGAGGCTGTTTAGGGTACCAGCTACCAGTCTCAAGCCCTACTGGTGGAGTAGGCCTGTGAGGAGGGCAAGGGGCTAAGCCCGGCCCAAGGCGCGACCACCGGCGTGACTGGTTGCAGAGGGGGGGGGATGCGAGTGGGGGTGGGGGAGACTTCCCGACCAGCGCGTGCTTGACCAGAGGGATACCCTTTCGGGTCATTCGTCGGGATTTTTTGCGCTGCCATGCAGTACCCCGGTGAGAGCCGTCACCGGGGGCCGTCCCTCGCCATCTGCCAAGAGATTCGATGAACGACACAGACGGCAAACCATATTATTTGGCAAGTTGTCGGGTGGGACTCCAGATCCAAACACTGCCCGCCAGACGCCAGAAAATATGAGATTCCACCGGTTTGGGTGTGAGGGTTGGGATTGGTGTTGAAGTACGCTATGTACGACTACTATATTTAGATAGTATTATGTAATGTAGCTGCCATGTATTTAACCTGAACTGAGTTTGAATACAGTAGAACTCTTCTTGACTCCTAACCATCATCTCTGTGCTTTCAGCCTTCTGTCTACAATCCAGGTAAGTAAACCTCTGGTGTCTTCCCAGGTAGTATATGTTGGAGATCCAGACCTCCATTACTGTAAATAACCATTTACCATTGTTTTGCTACATTTCCTTTTACGGACATTGCGTATACTTGACGTGTCCGTTTGTTCACCTTTCTTCCAGTCTCGTACCACTCGACTGGAGGTAAGCTATTACCCCACTTCTCACATTCATCCTTACTTACCTAGTACAGTATTTACCCTCTGTCTAGTCTGGGTTCCAATAGTATATGTGCCATATCAACAATTGGGTGTGCATCCAAACTCCCGATGCCTCTTGCCCATCCCGCTGCCTCTGTTTGCTGCTGCTAGCCACCAATCATGTGGGTCGTCAACAACATGTACAATACCCAGAGGTGTGCTTCAAAATCAAAAATCCACAAATCTCTTCTGCCACCACCTTCTTCCTCACTCCATCCCCCTGCGTACGCCTGTTGATGCATATCTATATACAAGTTGGCCTTGCGTGATGCGTGACAAGAGCCCACATGACGGAAAATCGAATATATTTTTGAATGTTTCATCTATGTTTCACCTACAAATCCTCGTGATGTGGGCAGGCTGTTGGAACCTGGACTAGACAGAGGGTAAAATACTCCAGTCGAGTGGTACGAGACTGGGACTGTACCTAGACAGGGGGTAAATACTGTACTAGGTCTGGATCTCCGACACAGGCGTCATCAGCCTGCTGACAAAGAGATTGTCGCAAAGACGGGAATGTGTGAGAGGCAAGGTACGGAGTCGAGAATCAGACGGAGTGACCCCTTGTGGATGCTCCCTCGACCTATATACCGTAGCTACTGAATGGCTCGTATAATCAATATAGTCGAGTGGCTGATACACTCGCTCTCACGTGACTGTGGTCGGGTTGCTAGTGGGCGTTGCCCAATCCCCAACAGAGACGTAACCTCATGCCATTACTTCCCTGACATCCGGCGGAGGTTACTCTGTTTTAAACTTGCAGGTACATGTCTCAGCTTGCCAGTGCTGTCAATTACTATGACTCTGGTGACCTGTGCAACACATAAATACATGAGGTCGTGCTGCACTGTCGACCCTATTGTCAAACATCCGCTATGCGCTTCCATTCCGCCCTCATCTCCAGCTTCTTTTCTGCCTTTGCAGTTGTGGCTCACTACCAAATCGATGGCGGAGCCCTATTGACTGGCGCGGACAATGTGTGCAATCGTGCTCTTGAATCGTGTCCTACTCAATCTCATATTTTGACAGCGAGCCTTTCGCACCGTTTCCACCGCTGTGAATGTTCCTCAATTGTCTGGGAACGTTGGTGATGGTATCAGTGTCCTGGCCACCCTCCAGTCCACAGACTGTCCCACCTCCGTCTCCATCGGCTTCAACTGTGCCATCGAGACTTCATTCAAGACTTCTTGCGTGGGTAAGAAAACATGAATCTATTGGATTCGCCCTTGTCTCAACCTTCTTTTTTTTGTTGGACATAGCTTGGGTCCATGTCGTTCCTGGAAACCCCGAGTTTTTCACCGACTTCCCGATCAATGTCGGGGACACTGTCGTTTTTGGGGTTACCTCGCCATACCACCGCGAAAACAATCCAGCTGACGACCACGGTATCCGTGCGTTCATTGAGAATGGTCCATTTCGCACCCAAAATTTCACGGATACGGCTTGTGGGAGCAAAGCAGGATGGGGTGTGTCCAACACTCCGAATGATGGTTCTTTCAATGGCATTGCC
This sequence comes from Boletus semigastroideus, assembly GCA_038090295.1. Lineage (NCBI taxonomy): Eukaryota > Fungi > Basidiomycota > Agaricomycetes > Boletales > Boletaceae > Boletus > Boletus semigastroideus. The sequence goes on from JBBPMK010000080.1 coordinate 59,432, forward strand.
CACTTTGGAAAATTGGTATTTACGACTGCCCGCGCTTTCACTCCGGGTGGAAATTTCCATGGACCTGCGGATCAGATGGCGCAAGACTGGAACATGACGGATCGCGACGGTCATCTTATCGCCACTGTCTCAGCCGGCGGTGAATCAATGGTCATCACGGACGTGCGAGGCTGAGAAAGTTCGGGTTTGTTGGAGATCAGACCGACCGTACGCTTTACTTATTCTTACCCTTCACTTTTATTTCCTTTTTTGGACATCGACCGCGACTATCGTATACGACTGGAGGTATGTTCCTTTTCTACTTACTCAGTTTATATCTCTTACTCACCTGTACATAGTCTTAACTCTACGTACAGTCCGGGTCCCAATAGGGTTCATTGTTGGAGATCCAGACCTACGTTACTGTAGATAACCATTTACTATTATTTTCTTACATTTCCTTTTACGGACATCGCGTATACTCGACGCGTCCGTTCGTTCACCTTTCCTCCAGTCTCGTACCACTCGACTGGAGGTAAGCTATTACCCTACCTCTTATATTCATTCCTTACTTACCTAGTACAATATTTACCCTCTGTCTAGTTCGGGTTCCAATATTCATGTACGCTTGGACGTAGCAAAGGAGAAGGGAAGGGGACGGCATCTACGAACGGTCTGCATGACAACTGCTGTATGCCATATGGTACCAGTTCTATTTCGGCAGAAAACTTTTGATTTTTCTATCGAATTCACTAATTCGACACCCTTTCGACCGAGCTTGGCTGTACAGTCAGGTGTCTTGAGAACGCACGAGCCAACCTGGGATGGCGTGCACGCTGAGCGCGTCATGAACACAGTATGTGATACTTTCTGCCAACAGTATTGATGGCGTCGAACTGCCTTTCTATCCCACCCGCCGTCTGAATCGTTCAACGGGTCATGCACTTCCATGCCGCTCTCTCATTTCGAGCCTTCTGTCAGTCAGACAAACCCTTCACTTGGTGGGGTGTACCCCGCCCCCCGAATAATGCGTGCCGTCGTGCACTGACTTGGTACATGCGGACCGCTCGAGTGACGCGTGACGCTCTACGGAGGCGATATTAGGCTCCACCATGAACGCGATGACAGTGCTGACGTTCCTCGGCTCCCACACTTTCAAGTACGTCGGGTCGACTTTTTATTGGAACCCGCACGTTGGTAAACGTAGAGTGAAGACTCCAGTCATCGTTATACGAGACTGTATTCTCCTGGACAGAGGATAAATACTGTACTGGGTAAGTAAGGAATGAATATCAGAGGCGGGGTAATAGCTTACCTCCAGTCGTGTGGTACGAGACTGGAGGAAAGGCGAACGGGCGCGTCGAGTATAGCGATAGAACATAGTAGAAAATAATTGTCTACAGTAACTTTAGGTCTGGATCTCCAACAACTTTGAGGTGAGCTCACGCTCAGAGCGACACGTTTTCACAGGATACCCGCCCCCTTGCGCACGTGCTCTTTGATTCCGCCGGTGAAAAAAAAAGTTCGAGACCACCTTGTCAAAGCAAAACATGACGACCGCCACTCTTGGTCTTGTCCTCTTTTCCCGCAAGGTAGTCAGAGCGATGTTCGTTTGACGTGCCAGTCTAGCGCGGGCTGACCCGTGTCATGGAGCCCATCACACATCAACTAATAGAAAAGAAAAAGAAATCAAGTGATACATTCGCACCGACGCACCATCACATATCACACATCTACCGATCCAATGCGCGTCCACCCCCCCCCTCTCTCTCTCACTCCGAATCCACCTCCGTACAGCACCCCTCGTCGTCATCGTCATCCTCGTCCTCCGGTCGTCCCATCGCCGTCGACCACACCCTGACCGTCCCATCATGACTCCCGCTCGCAAACATCATCCCCGCCTCCCCCATCCCCTCGTTCCACCCCACACACGTCATGTCCCGCGTCTCGATCGAATGATGCAATGGTCTGATAAACCGTAACAACGCGGCCGTCTCGCGGTCCCAAATGTGCACGTCGCCCGCTGTGTGCGTTCGCGCGTTCAGGCAAGTTGTGTCATGCGACGAGACGAAGACGACGACGCGGCACACACCTTTACCGACACAAAACACAAACTGCTCGTCGTGCCCCCCGAAATAGCAGGACCCTGCGATCGACGTGGGCGCGGTGAGCGCAAAGGTATGTTTGAGGTTCAGGCGAGCCGTCAACGGGTTCCCGCGGTGCGGTCGCGCAGCCTTGTCGCGCACGATCTCGAGTTTCCAGAGTTGAGGCGGGCCCTGCAAGGGACAGCGTGCGTTAGGCGAGCACCCAGGATGAACGAACGAATCAGACAAAGGGAGGTGTACCTGTTCAAATGAGACGAGCACGACGGGCGATCGTTTGGATATCACAATGTCCCTCACGTCGTCGAACAAGGGTGTTTGGCTAGACAGGTCAATGACGTACGAGCACGGACGCGCGTCCACGCACCTCTCTTTGCGTTTCGCGTGCATGTTGAACACTGCTCCCGCCCACGATCAGCAAACAAAAAAGCGAGCGCACCGAGCGTCCGAGGCGTACCGATCATCTTTTTCTCGAGCTTTGTCTGACGGGTCGGCTGTGGCCCGTTTGGAGGGGGCACAGACGGTCCGGTGGCGATCAAACGCGAACTATCGCACGTCACGGCGACGTTGATCAGTCGTACGTGGTCAAAGTGGTATATGTCCGTGACCTAGGGGGGGACGTCGACACCGTGCCAACGATGGGTGCACGACGCGACGGCGTACCTTGCCATGCAGATCCTAGATGAAATCCGTGACGATCAGCAACCGAGATAATCATAAATCCCATCGACAGAACTATGTCGACGTACCAACTTGACGACGTCGCTGCCCTCTACCGAAAGGATCCCTGCGAGACCACGCATGCATGAGCAAACATCATCCATGATCGATGGCGTCCCTCACCTTGTCCATTGGGAAGCCACACCACAGAACTGACTGTCTTGGACCGGTCGATCGTCTGCTTACACACGCCGTCCTGATCGACAGAAAAGTTGCACGTCAGACCACGCTCACACAGAACCAACAAAAAAAAGAGGGACACGCGCCTCGGACCACAACTTGAGACCGCGCGTAAACCGGGTGACGAGCAAACGACCGTTGGGCGACCTAGACGTGGGGTATGAGATCGACGTGCGCGCACGCGACACGCAATGACTTGCCAAGCGACCTGACTGACGAATCCCCGGACGTGCACGAGCGTCCGATGATGTATCAGCGTCTCCTACGATCCACAAAAGAAAAAGAAAAGATCGAATCAGCCCACGCACGACGCACACACATGCCACGACGCACCCCGACACGAAAAATCATGGCCGTCCTATCCCAACTGCCAAAAAAAAAAAATCAGTTCCATCGACGCTCGAAAAAAAAACAAAAACAACGTTCACCTCGCCGTTGCCAGATACCGCCCGTTGGGCGAAAACTGGATATGCCGTACGAGCGCCTGATGCGGAAACAGCGCCTGCGTCAACGTGAGCGCTTTCAGCTCCTCAATCACCTTGGCCACGCGTGCCCCCCGCAACGCGTACACCCCTGGCTCGGGCACGGGGCTTGCCAACGCCTCCGGGCCACCCCTGCCGATGCCTGCACCTGCGCCTGCACCTGCGCCCGCACCGACACCAACACCGCCCACAGACATGGACGTCTGCCACCACGAGTCGCGGCGGGGTAGACCCGGCCGCGCGGGGGTGGGTCGTTTGCCCGTGGTTCGCTGCAGCTTAATCACAGCCCGCACGGCGTTTTGAAAGCGCACGCGGGGATCGGGAACGTCGAGCAGGAGATGGGTGTCCCGACGTTTATCGTGCAGGGCGTCAACCGGTGCGTCCGCACCACCCCCGGTCGTGGTGGTCGTGGTCGCGGCGCCATCCTTGGACGACAATGACACGGCGAGCGAGGCCAAGAACTGCCCGAGACTGGCGTGCATCGCGGCCAACCGCGTCTTGCACCACCGCAGCGCGAATCGGTATGCGCGGACGATGCCGACCTCGGCGAGCTGGTCGAGGGTCTCGGTGATGACTTCTTCGAGCCATTTCTGCTCTTTTTGTCGGAGGAACGTCCAGCGCTCGAGTATGAACCAGCCCGAGATGCAGATCAGACCCGAGGACGCGATGAGCTGTGGTCGAAACGTGTCGTTGAGAAGAGAGTCGGGGGAACAGAAAGAAAAGAAAAACGTTACCGTCGTGACCACGATGACGGCTGACGTGATTGGATTCTGAAAGAAAAAAGAAAAAAAATCGGCATCAGACGACATCGAGGCCCACAGCCCGCCACCGTACCTGGTTGGAAGAATAGGTAAACAGCACGACGCCAGCAGAAAAACAGGCGATTGCGATGACGAGAAAGACGAGCGGCGAGCCCTTCATCCACACGAGTAGCCACCACGGCACGCGATGGGTCGGCGAGCGACTAGGAATGCGCGTTATGTAAGTACACAATGGAGGGACGCGCGGCGCACTAGATGGACTGTTTCCAGGTGAGACCGAGCAGGCCGTTGACGCCGCCCGCGATGCTGAACAGCAAGGACGACATCCAAAACATGTTGACGTTGTCGGCGAGGACACTGCCCGTTCTGTGGCTTGAGAGGGCCAAGAGCAGTGCGTCGACGACGCCGAACACGATCGACAGGGTGGAGACGTTCATCAGGTTCTTGGCTGCGTGTTGTTGGTGAAACCAGATGGTAGGGATACCTGGACATGGGTGGGTGAGAACCATGCAACACCCCAAGTTGCAACGCGCGTGACTTGCCAATTTCGATAAAGATGGTCAGTGCAGAGGTAATCTCATCTAGATGACCGCCAATTTCAATCGTCAAGTCGTGGACATACCGCTGCACCGCCGAGGATCGGGACTGGTCTAGACAAAATAAGCCCCCACGCCAACGTCAACGACGACGACGCACTCCTGTACTCGTACAGACAAGCAGCAAAATACTACGCCAACGTCAGCCAACGCGACTCAGCAACCAAAAAAAAAAGGAGAACGCACTCGCAAATCGTTCTCAAACGCCCGCATCGACTGACTGATCGCCTCGTCGTTGAACTCGTCAAACTCGTTCAAACAACTAATAAAGGCCTCTACGTCCCCCGCAAGATTCCCCAGCTGGTCCGGGAGCATGTCCAGCTCGAGGTTGTCCTGCGCGAGCGGGACCGTCGCGCGGTTCCGCCAGTCCTGGCGCCGTTCCATGACATTGGGGTTTACGAGAACGCCTTGGGGCTTGCGCAGGATCCGGCGGGGATACAGATACGCCGCATTTTCGCGGAAGAGGAAGAGGATCTTGGCGAGACGTTCTTGGAGGCGGAATGCGGACCAGACGATGCCGACCGAGCTGCCCAGCTCGCGCGAGGCGTTTTCGAAGTCTCGGAGCTGGCGCAGATGCGCGCATGGTGTGGTGAACGCGCGCGCAAAACTCTCGACGGGGTGACTTACCTGCTTGTCGAGCGTCTCAATGCGTCTTGGAGGAAGACCGTCAGGTGATGGAGACGAGGTGACACCGAGCGAGCGACGCGCACCTCTCGAAACTATACAGCAACTCCGCGCCAGCGCGTTGCTGTCTTTCGTCCACAGACGGCGCTACCTCCCCATCGTCAACCAGCGTTTATCTCGGGGGGAAAAAAAAAAACGAAAACGCACGTTCATGTTCCTCGTAACCCGCAGGCTCGCCCATCGCTACGAACGTCATTCACCACCCGACCAAAGACCACGTGAACGAGACCCAAAAAAAAACGCACCCGCATGATGCGCTTCGTTCTCCTTGAGCTCAGCGACCACGTCCGCGAGCCGAAACGCCCGCCGTCCGCGCTTCTTCCCAAACGGGCTCATCCCGTTCGTGAACGTCATCGTGGATGTCGACGGTGGACTGAGCATTTGTGCCGATTCGATCAGGGTTTCTTCGTCGAACATCATGGTTGGTTGGCTTGTTGTTTTTGGGTTTTCGACGTCTTTGAGGGTTGGGTGTTGCGTTGAATCCTGGGAACGTGTCCGCGTTGGTATCGCGAGGCAAGGCAAATTGCAATCGCAGAGAGAGATGCGATGGGAAAGAAGGGAAGAAAGAAAGAAAGGAATCGATGGAGAAATGAAATCACACCAGGGTATTTCAACTCGGCGATGCGCGTGCGCGAAAGCACAAGAATAAAGGAGGTGCAACAACGGAGAGCTGCGGTGGAGGGAGAAATCCATTGCCTGCATGCACGCACGATGAGAGGAGGCGCCACGACGTACCACTGCCATCGTGATGATGTGACGATGTGAACGAGGAGAGGTGGAATGGAAGTGTTCATGATACCTATTCCCCCATTCATATTTTTTTTCTCCTACGGCTACCCACGGAGGGGTCCTCGAGCATGAAAGAATGAGGTAGACTTGATAAAGCGGACGCCAGAGCTTCCGCACCGCGGTGATACACGTTAGTCGAGAGCCTAGGGATAAAAAAGGGTAAGATGAACGAGGTCTGGAGCGCACTCAGCTCCGTGATGGCCAACATGTGGCTCGGAGTTCCAGCCACGCCGTCCACACGCACGCCGCGTCTATGAGCAATGCGGCTGTGTGACCGCAAGGCCTTCATAATTGATCTAGGGCTACGTAAACAGGGATAAGCTCGGTCCAGTACGTCCACGCCGAACTCTTTCTCAAGACCGGTAATCACCGTTAATCCGCACATACTCCTACATCACATGTCATGAACAAGTCGCAGGCCGAAGGAATAACAAAAGTAGACGCACATAGCTAAAATCACACGTCCAGTACCTGGCCTCGTCCTTGCCACCAACTCCTTGACCTCCGAGATCGACTTTGATTTCAAAGTCTTCTTCGCCAAGAATCTCGCTCGCCCGCGCCTCATCGACACCGGCAGGTTCACCGTTTTTGAGCACGACAAGAGGCGTCGTGTTGGAAGCCGTAGGTGGGGGGATGAACGAGACGCTAACGAGGTTGGGGTCAAGAGGGGTGCTGAGTGGCGTAGAGCCCGTTGAGGAGAGAATACGACCCCAGCTGAGCGAAACGTCGGTGTCAGCAAGTTACAACTTCCATCCAAGGACATACTTTGCATCTTCACCGTAAAGGGCTGTCTTCACAAGTGCCGAGGTACTGATAGTTGAAGCGACGCGATGGGCGTCTGCGTACGAGGCTGCGTTCTAATGGACGTAGTATAATCAGGTGATCGGTCGCGGGCAAAGACGGACCTCGACGCAAACACCAACAAACTTTGTGGCACCTTCACCATCCCGAACGACGAGTTTAGCAAGGTCGATGGAAAAGTTCGTGAGATGATCTCTAAACGCAATATATGCCTGAGGATCTGTGGCCTCGTCGATTTCAACGGGGTTTGCATCTTGACCAGCGCCGTTTGCCAAGACGATGATGGTATCATTGGTAGACATGTCGCCGTCGACCGAGATGGAGTTGAAGCTTCGCTCCACTGCATAGGTGAGTGCAGATTGTAAACTCTTGGGCGAGACGGGTGCATCAGTGAGGATGAGACCAAGGAGGGTAGCGTGAAGACCCGGAGCAGGGGGAGAACGATGTACGAGACCAGCTGGCATGGCGGGGTCACCCATTTGAGGGTGGATCATGCCAGCCCCCTTGTCCATGCCTGCCATGCGGTAGGTGTGTCCGTTGACCTGAAAAGTGCGAGCAAGGAGCTTCGGAAACGTATCTGTGGTCATGAATGCGCGTGCGGCAGCTTCATAGGCGGATGGGGTGGATGAAAGAGAATAAGTGGGAGAAGGGGACGCGTGTTGGGTGGCGATGGCGGAGAGGATGTTGGATATGGGTAGATGGACGCCGATGACGCCTGTAGACATGACGAGGGTTTGATTTGATTGAGAATGGAGGCTATGAGAGGCGATCACGGCGTCTCCGGCCTTGACCATATCCCAGGCATCCTGGGTACCTTTTTTACCGGTGACTGCGTTTGCGCAACCACTGTTGACGACGACGGCGCGTGCTCTTCCGCCCGATGTCTGGAGGACGTCGAGAGAAACGAGAACCGGGGCGGCACGGAACGCATTCAGGGTGAAGCAAGCAGCCGCAGAGGTGGGATGGGGAGAGGTAGACAAGACCAGAGCGAGATCCAAGGGCGTAGGGGATTCAGGCTTTATTTTTTTAACACCCGCGTGAATACCAGTGAGCAGGTAACCTTTGGGGATGTCCTCGTGTGGAATTGGGGTATAGAGATGGTCCTTTGCCTTTGGAACGGACGAGGAGAGACGGGCGAGGAGGGGAGTCGCTCTGGCAGAGAAGCGAGCAAGCATGGATCTGGATGGTGGTCCTGGATCATGTTCGTGACTGTTATAACTGTATTGTGTGTCGTACAGCAAATAAGGCTCATAACATACGATATAATACGATACGATACGAGCATATCAACGCAGACACGAGCATCGATCGATCTTCCATCGCTCCGTTACTCCGAACGACGCTCAATTCAACGACGCAGAGTGTAGTCGTCGAAACGACTACATCGATGGTACTGGTACTGTAGTGTGACACTACTTGTCACATTTGGTCAACCGTGTGACTATTGTCACGTCCCTCCATTCCTTCGTCCTCGATACCATCCACGACGGTCTCGACCCCTCCTCAAGACAAAAAATGGGTTCAACAAGGTCAGTATCACATCCAGACTCACGATAAACCCACAAAATACCATCCATTACCGTTTCATGCAGTGGATGCACTCTCGCTCGTCTGGATGTACCCCCATTGACTCGCATTCCAGACTTTACTGCAAAGGCCGTGTCCTCGGCCACAAGCGTGCCAAGCGAAACTCGAAACCCAACACGTCCCTCATCCAAATAGAAGGTGTGGCAACCAAAGAAGAAGCACAGTTCTACCTTGGCAAGGTCTGCTCTCTCTCTCTTCTCTCCCCACCACACCTCGCTCAATCTATCCTCAGCGTGTCGCCTATGTTTACAAGGCCAAGCGCGAAATACAAGGATCCAAGATTCGCGTTATCTGGGGGTACGTGGAAGTAGATGTCTCACCTAGGTTCCATCTCACTTCTACGTATAGCCGTGTCACGCGTCCACACGGAAACTCCGGCGTCGTCAAGTCAAAGTTCACCTCTAACCTCCCACCACGGGCGTTTGGCGCGAGCGTGCGCATCGTGCGTTTCATCTCCTCTCCCTTGGATCTCCCGGCTAAATTGCACGTCCATAGATGCTGTATCCCTCCAACATCTAAGTCTCTTCGTCTTTAGTCAAGGACACCAACTAGTACTTGTATATGTTGGTATCGACGCATCCAAGAACCTTGTTCGTGCGTACGAGGTTGCATGTATACGATATTAAAAAACGTCAAAAACACCTGAAAACGTCTTGTCTGTCCGATCTCAGTTATATCGACACGATCGCATTGTTCTGCCGGATTGGTTCATGTCGAACAGCGCCTAGTACGCCACTCTCCGCGCTACAGGTTATGGGTTGGGACCATTCGCAAGTCCGGTGATGATCTATCGACACTTTGACCCCGTTTTCTTCCTGTAGCTCTAGGTCCGAGTTTGATGCCATTCGTGATAACGCACTGCCAGTGGACGACTTAGTTCCCTCATGCATACGTATGGATGTTGACATCTCGAGTCCCAGGCTCCCAGCGCCAGCCAAAGATAATCGTATCGCAATGGCATGACGATATGCGAGTTCCACTTACATATCTTCGAAGAAAGACGTCCCAAATATTCCTCCAAGTCACCGTTTCCATAGTATTGGAGCAGAAGCGAGTCCTTGTGGATTGTGACACCCCTCCCCCAGCCCGCAATGACATGGGTTTTAACGCCCTTGTCGTCGGGGGCTTTAAGTGGCTTCTATGACGGTCGCCACCTCGAATTATCGATTTGCGTCCTCGAACCCGGGGTTCATCGCTGCGGTATGCGGTACCGCCATCCTTGGACGCTTTGTATTGCTCGGCCGGCTGTGCGTTCTGTCGGCTGAGCGGCGTTGTCGTTGGCAGGTATTCGATCTGATGCCGAGAAAGACCGATCCGTATCGTTCCCAACACGGAGATCTTCCATCTTTCGCAGAAGATTACACAACGCACTTGGTGTTCGTGTTCGATGATGAGGTACCTCCTTAGCATTTACTCTAAATGTTAGGCGCTAACATATCGACCCGTCACACTCGCCAGCATGGTTCAAGGCAGTTGCGACCATTCATTCAATGAAAGTTCTCAATCACGTAATTCTCTCACGGAGTTGTCGGATCTTTCAATCAAGCATCCACCCAGCTTATATAGTAATATATAGATAGGCTATGAATCCTCTTTTGAACCAGGATAAAGAGACGATGCCAGTGTGAGAATAACAATGGAAGCAGGTGGGCTTCATCTGGAACATCAACAAGCTTCGAACGCAGTCGGCATATGGATTTCCATGCTCCACTCCTGGTTCATGTATGAGGCATCATTTTATGTAAATGCTCGGTCAGAACCTTCAACCGGTGGTCCAAGATTATCCCGTTTCAGCGCGCTGGCCATGCACTGCCTGCGAGCACAGAACGTTAAATAAAGGACTATCCTGTACCATTGGTCGGGAAAGATGGCCTCCGCTGTAGTCGAGCTTCCCCCCATGGGCAAAATATCCATGATCGGGATATGGATCGAAACTCTGTTGTATGGTGTGTGGACCGTATATGACATCGACTCTTCCTGATCCTTACAGGCGTCAAGTAAGTTCTGGCCGAAACGAACCCTCGAAACGGAATTGAACAACTTGTAGCCTCGTCGCGTACGGGCTGTGCATGTACAGTCTCTTCCGACGAGCCAAGGCCCCCAGGTTGTAAGCGTTCAAGAAGCGGATGTCCCCACCGGACTGGCACTAATGATGCAACAGGGTTCTCAAAGTGACGTGCACAATCATTTTCATCCTTTGCACTGTCCATGTCGCGGCATCTCTACGGCAATTGCTCGAGGCGTTCATCTATGCCCCATCTGATGTACCCGGTTATTCTACGATATATTGGCTCCGCTACTCCACCCCACTCCGGTGGCTCAAAGACATCATCTTTAACACCTTGGTACGCAGCCATTTTTGTCAGTTTTGAAACCAAAGTTATGCTCAACGGAACTATGAAGGTCCTTGTTCAAGACTTCATTCTAGTGAGATTGATATAGTCATGGTGGTGTCTTTTGCTTATCATCAACCAGATTTGGCGTCTTTATGTGGTTTTCGTGGGTGATTGGAGAGTCATCGTATTTCCGGTGAGCGACTGAATTGAAATCGCTTCGTCGGACCTAAGTTGCCCATTATCTCACAGATCATATGCGCGACCGGTAGTGTCGGTTGGTTCACTCCCGCTATACTTTCATATCCTTGCCCACGTCTCGTTAGGTTGCGTTTATGCGTCCTCGGCTGCACGTTATGGTTCAATCACCGGTCCGCTCGTGATAGCATCATGGGTATCTGGCCTAATTCTCAACGTGCTCGTCTCGGGAGGGATTGTCGCACGTCTCTGGTGGATGGGTCGCAGAATTGCTTCGTTGACGGCCAGCTCAACCAATCGATTCACGTCCTCCATGTACGTCGTCATCGAATCCGGCTCCTTCTCTGTGGTGTACGACACCGTCGTTCTTGCGCTCTTTGTATCGCAAAGCCCTGCTGCGTTCAGCAGCCTCGACGTTGTCGTTCAGTTGATTGTGCGTCCATCCCTTTTTGTTTTTGTTTTTTTTTCTCGCGCACGCTGAGTCGCGTTGTTTTGGGTAGGTATTGAACCCGCTCTTGATCATCCTACAAGCTGGGCGCACGAGTCCCTATCATATCCAAAGCGGTGATCTTGCGCAGAAAGCATCCACGACGCTGGACGAGATGAGTTTCCGGGTGGGGGTCCCACGAGAGCCTCAGGACGATGATTCCATGTCTACGCCCTCGACGACTCCCTGCACTGCGCCTGATGCGTGCGTGTGACAGTAATTTGACTACAATATCCTACATACATGCACCGTGGGATGGCTCTGCTGGCCCTATCGAACGTGCCGCGAAATCCCATTTGATTCTATCGTGATCACTGCTTGCCCCTTCAAGTCGGTCGAGGAAATCATAAGAGGAACTGTCCCCCACAGTTCCATTAGAAGACGGTTAATAGGTTTCGGCACACTCATATTTATGCACCATGTCACCATCACCACTCACCAGGTTGACCGAGCTTCGTTTTCTCAATGCCCTCGTCGCCGGCACGATCGTCGCACGTCTTTGGTGGATCGGTCCGGAGACCTCGCCCCCCCTTTACGTTTCGCCCGTGTTTCGACGAGGTCGTCGCTCAGCTCAGGGCTAGGCGTTCGCTCGTTCTTTTCTTTTCTTTTCCCTGTGCGAACCGAGCGGCTTCGTTGTCAGACATGGACACGGTACACCCGCCGACATGTTCATGCTCTATGCTCTGTTGTGGTCAGGAACGGCAAGATCATTTATGGAACGGGCGAATTCCATCACGATGTTGTTTGAGTCGTGATGGTCTCTGAAAAATGTAAGAATGTGACGCTAGACAGAGGGTAAATACTGTACTAGGTAAGTAAGGAATGAATGTAATAAGTGGGATAATAGCTTACCTCCGGTCGAGTGGTACGAGACTGGAGGGAAGGTGAACGAGCGGGCGCGTCGAGTATACGATACGCGATGTCCGTAAAAGGAAACGTAGGAAAAGAATGGTGAATGGTTATCTACAGTAACGTAGGTCTGGATCTCCAACATACGAAGACCTTATGGCAAACGGTATTCCTTTGGACACGGCCGCGATCGTGTCCACCGTGCTCGAGGGAATTCTCTATGGTAAGTTATAGTCAGATATATTATAGTACACGAGGAGGGTATGACGTTCGCACAGGAATTTCTCTCTTGATGTTTGTTGGGACCACACTGGCCCTTATGCATAGACATTTGCACGACGGTGTTGCCAGTAAACGGATGATGACGGTCGCGTGCGCGTTACTTTTGTTTAGCACAGTGGCACGCACCATTTACTATGTTGTATTTGGAGTTCTAATGTGTTTGGCAGCATATAATTATTGATATCGTCCGGACTTGTGAGGGACTGGCAATGTACCGCGACTCCCCTCAGTTTGGCGGGCCGGTCGGCTTCTTCTCTGATGTTTCCCAATGGAGTTTCGTGTCCAACAACGTGATGTACACGCTACAGACGCTCGTCGGTGATGGGGTAGTGGTGAGGCATTACGTTCGACTGCTGGCAAAAGCAACTCATCTTCAACGTCCTGGCCAGATATACCGCTGCTACGTCGTCTGGAAAAGTTGGTGGATCACCATATTTCCCATCGTATTATGGGCTTCTGTTGCAGGTAAGCGAGTTCCCTCACGCATACACGTGGCATCGCACTCACGCACAA
>JBBPMK010000081.1:0-72610 GCA_038090295.1 Boletus semigastroideus
TACGTCCTCCCGGCCCTCCTTCATCGCACGCCTGAGTGCCGCGGTTGCCTGCACACCGTGCATGTCCGCAACTGAAAGCGTAAAACGGATGCTAACGATCGGGATGAACGCGCGACGAGTCTACGCCCCGCATGCACCCACCTTTCGTTGCAAAACGTGCGCGTGAACGTAACCCCGTCGCTGCCCTCGACGTCCTCGATCTAGCGCACCCACCCGTTGAGCACCCCGAACGAACGCGCGAGCATTTTTTTTAAAAAAAAAAAAAGGAAAGAGTAACCTCACCGTCTACACGCCCTCTGCCTTGAATGACTTTTTAAAAAATCGGGTTCCTCCTGTTGTGCGTTCTCTTTTTCAAACTTGAGCTCTTCGGCTAATTTTTGTGAAAACAACACGTCAGCTGTTGCGTGCGTGCGTGAGCGCGAGTAGAAGGAACGAGGTTAGGGTGTAAGGACGTACATGCACCGGCTGAGAAACGACTGGGAGAACGCGCGCGTTGCGGACAGTGAGGGCGCTGTGCGCGAGACATGTCGTGCCGCGAGCAGCATCCGTCCACTGCGCGGCACCGTGACCAGGCGTGCAGCAACCCGACACGACGCGGTGAGCTGTCGAAGAGCACGGATAGTGAACATGGTGAAACGAGTTGCAATAGGAACAAGGCGACGTGTTTGGAAAGAGCTGTTCAGGGGCTCGATCTGGTAGTCTCGCTTATTCTGCCAAGAGGACCTGAGAGAGCAGTGCGTGGGAGCCTTTGACGTTAAGGATCACGCTTAGTACCTTCACGTGTCTGCAGACCACGGCCAGGGTGGAGGTCCACTTAGCCACCACAACTCATGTCTATCTGTTGGAACTTGGAATGGTTCAAATAAATATTGGTTGTGGTACTGTACATCGTTACTATTTCGACAGCCACCACCAAGAGAGAAAAAAAAACATACATAGTCACAAAATTTCGACGAGATTGGGAAAAATGTGCAAAAGTAAAAGTTCGTAACGTCAAACTCGACCTGCAATTGAAGTTCTAGTCTGGATCCCCGGCCCGCACAGTTGTTTCACCAATAACGCGATCCCAAAGGAAAGTCATCACACGTTCCATCTCCGCCGAGACCACATTAAAGGTCAAAGAAAAGTCGGATATGTCAGAGATTTTACAATCTCATAGAGGAGGCAGAATAAAATCAATTCAAAATCGAGCAGCAAAAAAAAGGCAGCAGGGAAACAATATCACGGAAAACATAGATGAGACAAACAAGAACATCAAAACGTGGCACGGACGAGACAGGCAGTGCAGGTATTCAGTCATCAGGCTCGGCAGGGCTGTTCGCCCCTGGCTCAGAGGCTTGTTCACTCCCTCCGGCCGTTCCGCCAGAGGTCGGACTCTCTTGAATAATCGCAGCCGGCTTCGTCTTCTTGGTCTTTGCTTCCCCGCTTTTGCCTCCGCGAGTTCGTTTCTTCCCAGACGCAGCAGTACCATTGTTTTGTCCTTCGGCATTTCTCGAGGCATCCACCGGATCAATAGTGGTTACCGGGGTCCCATTAGAAGGCGGCGGAAATACGCCTGGAGCAACTGCATAGTGCGGGAAAAAACCTGGCGGTGCCAACGGATAGTAGGACACCATCGGAGGATGGTTCGTGCCATTCGTTGCACCCTCTGGAGAAGACTGTCCCTCGTGTCCAGGCGGCATGAAACCAGGCGGTGGCGGATAGAAATATGGATAGAACCCTTCCGGGGGCGGTGGGTAGTGAGGCATAGCTTGAATCGGCGGGGGTGGTGGCTGGCCACCATTGGCATTCTGCGGACTTCCGTTTGTCGCTTGCCATTCAGACTCGCCATCCGTAGCTGGTGACACTCGCCCAGATAAGCGTGCGTCGTGAAAAGATCATGTGTACGTACCGACAAACGGTGTGTCCGTGTCGGTGTTGCCAGTCTTGGTTTTGCGCTTGTAAGGACCACGTTTGATGCCTTTTTGGCGTTCCTTGCGAACACCGTCCACACAGGTGTCTTGAATACCATACTTGACGCAGCGCTCACACGGACGACCTTCGTCACAGCGCTTGCATGCATTGGCACAATTTGTACACTACTCGCCAGATCAAACCCGTCAAAAACACGATATACACGAACAGAGCCGGTGACTGACCGCCATCTTGACCTGCTTACGCTTAGGACGCTGTCCATTGGCAGAAGCAGGCGCAGATTGTGGATACTGCGGGAAGCCTATTGTTTTCTGACGTAAGAAGTGCTCATGGACGAAAAAAAATATTTACGCACCTTGTCCAGGAGTAGGGGGTGGATAAGGATACACCATTCCCGGAGGAGCTGGAAACGGAAATACGTATGGGGTCCCTGGAGGAGCACCGTTGGTGTTTTCACCGTGACTCGAGTCGGGAGGTTGGGCGTAGTATATCGGGTACCCAGGAGGATAGGCGGCACCAAGCGGCTGAGCATACGGGGGCATGGTCGGTGGATAGGGATGTTCTTGAGCGACTGGCCCAGGATTCTTGGGGTGATCGTTGGCCATTATGGTTCGGAATAAGAATAGAGACCGGTGCTCAGCCGAGATTATCGTCTATTTGTGTAAACGGATAGGCGCGGGACTGTGGGTCGAACAACATGATAGCAAGCAGGCCAGGATGGGGCAGACGGAGACGAGAAGACATGGTCAGGTAAAGTAGATATGGTATAAGAGGGATAACTCACTCCGCTCGAAATTGCTGGTTTTCCGATCCGTCGCCGCTCAGAACTGACTCGTTTCCGCTCGGCGGCTCGTATTTGGGGTAAGCTTTTCTTGTATTCGACCGTGACTGAATCTCTGAAAATTCGGTGGACACAATGGGTTGTGCAAGGGAGAAGACTGGCGCAGTGGTTACGGCGCAAGTGAGGAAAGTTACACGTGCGAACAAACCTTAAGCCGCGTTTTTGGGGGTGGACCGTGCGCGTCTATCGACCCCCCTGCTCATCGCGAGCAGCGTCGTCGACAACCTCGCGGGCTTCTCAACTGGAATACGTACCATAATGAACGTCTCTGACGTTCACCCGCTTCTTTGCCCTGCCGCATGATCTCGCTTTCTCCGCCCCAACCACAACCAGCTCCGCTCGAACGAAAACTAACATTGTCTGAACACCAACCAGCGTTGTAGCTAATTCGTTTCCCTCGCACGGCTCAATCTAGTCCCCCGATGCCCTCTGTCCAGTCTCCGTCACCAAGATCGTTAGCGCTGATCATCCTTGATCTAGGTTTGAGTATTGTAGATTGATGTCCATTCAGCTTATGCACCAATTCCAGTCATTTATCACCACCGAGACCTAGATCAAACGCTGTGAAAAAATACGACGCTTGCTGTGAGGATGTGTTGATCTTGAGCGCTTGTGCCTCAGCCAAGGTAAGCATCCACAATTCCCCATGTTAAATCGGGGATTGATGTCTTTCTTGTGGCGGTGCTTGTCCACACGATGCTAGGCGAATGTACTCCAGTTCTGTGACTCACCGAACACGAGAGCGTGGGATGCGTTCGTAAAGTGGCCCGGGGAAATCGGCGAGGGTTGTCAGCACTCATGCCCTTACGTTCGAGGACTCTGCGAGCGTGCTTGGCGGCCCGCCAACCCGGAATGCGGAGAGACTTCGTGGGGTGACGATCCAGAGCAACAACGCTGACGTGATGACCCCTCTCTGGGGTTTGTTCCTTCGTCGTGGTCGCGGATCACGAATCCCCCTCGTTACTCAGCGAACTAGCCGTTCCCGTTCCCGGTCTGGGAAGGGTTCCGGATCGTGTCCTTTTGTCATGTTTTCCCCTGACGACTTGCCACGATGGGCTCGCTACACTTGTAAAGAGTGAAACCCTGGACCTCCGACGGAAACGCTGAATCAGGACTACATCTGATCACTTTCCGACCATTTGATCCACATCGCACGGTCCTACTACCGTTTTCTCTTGACAAGCAATCGGGGTCAAGTATATCGTACTGTGAGGAGGTATACTGACATGTAGAGTCACTGTGGTGTAATACTTCTTGACAACAATGCAGCGCATCTCATTGGACACAACTCCCAAGCTTTGAAGCAGACCGGTCAGAAGAGAATATCTCTCCATTCCTCGTCGAGGTTACTGTACTCGCCGATTGGTAATGCTTGTTCCACGAACGTTCCCACTCAGGCTTCTTGATAACGGTTAACGCTTTTTAAATAAGGTGACCGGTCCAGAAGCACACATAAAGATATGACGGACTACTCCCAAGGCACTCCGTACCATCACCGCCATGTCCCCAACAACAAATAGGCCTGCCCCAGGAATTTCTTACTTTACCCCCGCACAAGTGCCCCCAGCTGGCACTGCGTACGAGCCACAGCCGGATGGAAAACCGATCCCAACGTTGTTCCAACCCATCAAGATAAGGGGAACAACTTTCCATAATCGTATATTCGTAGGTGGCGTCGTCCAGTCTTGCACAATGCATCGACGGATCAAAAAACCGACTGTAGCTCTCCCCACTGTGTCAATATTCCGCAGAGGATGGACACTTTACCGCTTGGCATTTTGCTCACCGTTAGTGTATCCCCCGTTACTCAAAACGTCAGAACTCGTTGACAGGTCTCCAGTGGGTGGCATCTTTACCCGCGGGCCAGGTTTATCCATCATCGAGGCGACGGCCGTTGCCCCTGAAGGACGAATCACTCCAGAGGATACTGGTTTATGGAAAGATACCCAGACCGAGTCGCTTCGCAAGATTGTCGAATTTGCTCATTCCCAAAACCAGAAAGTGGGTATTCAACTTGCCCACGCAGGTCGCAAGGCGTCCACAGTCGCTCCGTGGCTGCACCGTGGGTTGGTGGCGACCGAGAGGGTCGGCGGGTGGCCGGATGACGTGCTGGCACCTTCTACTGTGCCCTTCAACGAAGATTTTCCGGTACCGAACGAGCTTTCCAGAGCCCAGATCAAGGAGGTCGTAGCGGCGTTTGCCAGCGCTGCAAAACGCGCGCTCAAGGCTGGTGTAGACGTGATAGAAATTCACAACGCCCACGGATATTTGTTGTTCTCCTTCTTGAGTCCTCAGACAAACAAGCGTACGGATGAATATGGTGGTAGCTTTGAAAATCGGATTCGGTTGACTCTGGAGGTGGTCGATACTATCCGTGACATCATCCCAAGTGATATGCCTTTGTTCCTCAGGTAAGTATGCATGTGTGTCTATTATTGGAATTCTTCCACATGAACTCACGGTACCAGAGTTTCTGCTACTGAGTGGTTGGAAGAGGCTCTACCGGACGAGTCCTCGTGGCGACTCGAAGACACTGTTAGGCTCGCGAGTGTACTCGCGGAACATGGTGTCGATTTCCTAGACGTCTCTAGTGGCGGAAACCACCCTAAAGCCATTGTCAAGACGGGCCCAGCTTACCAAGCGCCGTTCGCACACGCTGTGAAACAAGCTGTCGGCGACAAAATAGTGGTGGGGTCTGTGGGATCGATTACAAATGGCGTGGTCGCACAGGAAGTTTTGGACAAGGGACAAGCTGACGTCATTCTCGTGGGTCGATTCTTCCAGAAGAACCCCGCTACGGTATGGTCGTAAGTCATTCTTTGGCTTCTCGGCTCGTTAGCAGGTCCTTGATGACGAACATGTTGCACTAGATTTGCGTCTGACTTGGGAGTAGCGATAAAGATCGCGAATCAAATAGAATGGGCTTTTTCAAGTCGTGTTGGAACTAGGCAGAAAATAGATTGGTAGTACGTGTGATAAGTCAAATGTGTAGGTAGAGAGATGACCTTGTTCTCACTGTGGTTTGTAGGTACACGCCCAAGCCAACCAGAGTCATCTTGCTGGTCTATTATCTGCAATGCTAGGTTGAGGGTTCCCAGCACCTTCTTTAGTTCTAAAGAGAAGCACGGGTGTTATCCTCAACCCAGAACTTGGACGTGGACTTCGATGCCAACCTTCTCCTTTTCTACCATTCATTGTACGTGATATCATTTTACGTGATATTGGCAGCAGGGAACACATGTGCTCGGTCGCGATACCGTATGACGAGCAGGGGTAGTTCGAATATACAGGCATGTTATTCTTGTATGTGGTTGGAAGCTGTCTAACGCAAAAGGAAGTCAAAGATTGTTCCTGCTCACGCCGCACATATGTACTTCAAGCAGGCAAGTAGATATATTCAGCTCTGTGATTCAACTACTTACCCACCAGCTGCAGCCATCGCTCTCCGCTGATCGATTCATGCGAAGATGCAAGGCGTTAGCAACATCCTCTTCATAGTTCTCGGAGGTTTTGCGCTGTTGTTGGTCGTGATACCACTTCCAAAGGCCATATGTACGTGGTTCTTCGATACAGTGTGGTCGTACTCCAACCAGACGGACAGCTTCCGGGAATGTAGGGACATCCATGCTGATCATCTGGACTGGACTTGCATGCGTGGTCCAATTTGCGAATGCAATTCGCTGGAACAGGAACATCGAGGACTGGGCTCCGGTTTGGTGTGACTTTTGTGCGTCTGACTCGCATGCTTTGCGGTGGAGTGTGCTCACCTCAGTCAAGGCAGTCATTTCTTTATTGCTGCAGACGTCGCTCTTGTTGCATGCGCCGTGTCCATCAATCGTCGACTCTACATGATTGTAGCTTTGGACCCAATGAGCGAAAAGGTATCATCACAGCTGATCTTGACGACATGTCGCCTAACATGCGGTGCAGAGAGTACACAATGCGGTAGTCGATATAGTTCTCTGTGTGGTGATGCCTTGGGTCAGCATTCCTTTGCGTACGTTTTAATGGCTCAGATCCGTTGTACCCTGCTCATCGTGCATCGCAGAGTATGTTGTTCAACGATACCGCTACGCCATATACGAGGATATCGGGTGCATTCCGGGCGTGGCCACCGTCGATCTCTCTTTCCCACTGGTCTGGGCGCTCCCCCTGTTCGTGGGTTTAGTGGCAACGGGATATGCCTGTGTGTGTTATGACGAGGTTGGTTCCATATGCTAACACTTAAGTCTAGGTTGTACCGTCCGAGCAAGCCTCCGGCGGAGCCACGGGCTGACAGGAATGAGCTCGACATGTCGTCGTCGCTTAGTGGCGATAGCCGTTGCCAGCACGATGTATGGATTGATTCCGACCACGATGTCCATCATCTTGCTGGCGACCGCGAATCCGGTGAAACCTTGGCCTGGATGGAGGGCGATCCATTCAACCACTCACGAAGTCGCCTATGTGCTCGAACGGGAATGGCGATCGAGCTCGACACGGTTTGCCAGTGTCGAATTGCGACGATGGACGATCGTGACGCTTTCTTATATAATTTTCCTGCTCCTTGGGTTAACTGCGGACGTGAAGAAGATGTACTGGGCACCATTCAAGACTGTCATAGACTCTGTCAACTATACAAGGTGCGGTTGCATCGACTTCGATCTGATTTTTGTATTCACTGCAGCCTATGAAAGCCGGACTGCACCCGAACAAGACGTGGATGGAAGCCTGAAAGTTCAGAAATGTAAACAAGACTTTCTCGTGCACCTTCTCAACAGCTCACTTCGTATCCAGCTCCTAAATTATCCCAAACGTCGCGTTTCCCTCGAGCTTATTTTCTTCCCTTTAGAAAACCACGCGCGGATGGCCGACATGAAAGGATCAGTTTGACCGATCGGCCAAGACCAGATTTAGACCTGGAGAGTTTCCAGCTGGTTTTGCCCATCTCCCAGCAGAACACTGACGCAACGAACCCAACGGATCCGTCGTGGAAACCGCCCCTCGAAGGGGATGAATGCCCTGACTCGCATTTGAATAGATCATCGGACTGCTTTGATCGGCTTGCACGCAAGGTTTGAATGTGAAATCTATTGCAATTCCAAGGACGCATGTCAACTACTTGTATCATATCGTCGTCCTTTGTTCGATTTTTCCCGCTTCCCTCTTGGTTGTAGAATGATTATCTTTTTGTAATCACCCACTCCTTGATTTACTTAGATACGATACGATACGATACGATACGTTGTCGGTCCACGCATACAATAAGTTGTTCGATCGCCGTCACGGTAGTGATGGTCAACACTCGAGTTATTCGTTGCACACTCAGGTAGCGAGCGAACAAGCCAAGTCCTCGAATTTTCACCACGCCTGTTTCGTTCAATTCATGTACTGTGCTTGTAAAGTGGAGACTGACGCAATTGCCGCGAGGGGATAACTTGAAGGCGAGCAACGGCCACTTTGAGTCAACTCCATTGAGAAAGAGCACGAGGCGTGTTGTCCCCATTGGTCGGGAGAAGGAAATCTAGTGCTCACGAACAGAATTCTTCATAGAAAAGGAAGGATGGCAACAGAAGTACTGGTCTGTGGGTAACTCCAACGAAGGCTTCTAATTCGGGTCAGGCTCGTTCTCCACTGATGGGCCCAGTCTACCGGACATTACACGCAGTTGTCAAATTCAACAAGGCGTACTCGGAGCGGCTCTACAACAGGCAGTATTGCGAAATTCAGGGTCGAGAGTTGCGATCATGACAGAGCTCCAACAGGGATGAGCGTGGAATTTGAAAGACTTGAGACCCTGCATCCGATGGGCTCCCAACTCAGATCGCGCTCCGTTCGAAGTTCGAACGCAGCCAGCACAGTACTACCTAGTGGTCGTCGCCATCTTGACGATCAACTGGCCTATTGAGTTCTACTGTGTATTCTTTATCCTGCCCCCATTCGCAACGATAGAACATGTCGGATACCAATACGATCCTTGGAGAGGGTTCGGATTGGCGCGCTTTGTGCGAGGCTCGTAAAGCCGTTCAGGATGCCTCCATCCCAGAGGAGTGGAAGATCAGTGTCCCGCCGGATACATTCATGGACGTTCGCTCCGTCACCGAGGACTGTGGACTTTTGTCACCGCGAGAGCTTGACATCATTGATCTCGGAACAAAGGATGTTGCTGGTTTGGTCCGTTTGCTCGCCGACAGGGAATCGGGATACACGAGTCTGGAGGTCACTACTGCTTATCTCAAGAGTGCTATCGTAGCGCATCAGGTTGTAAGTCTGCGATCCGTGAATCTCGTTCTTGTCTTTTCGAAGTATCAAACCAACCATTGGTCAGACGAACTGCCTCACGGAGATCTTCGTGGAGCGTGCCCTCGATCGCGCACGAGAAGTTGACCTGTATATGGTAGAGCGCGAGGAGCCCATGGGTCCTTTACACGGCTTACCGATCTCACTGAAAGACCAGTTTTCTATGAAAGGCTTGGAGACAATCATGGGTACTAACAGATCTACAGATTATTTTTCACTATTGACGTCGTGACCCATAGGATACGCTTGTAACATTGGAAAGTTTGCAGAGAATAATTGCGTTCTCGTGGAAATCTTGTACGAACTCGGGGCGGTGCCGTTTGTTCGCACTAATGTACCGCAGACACTCATGGTGGGTGTCTAACTTCGTCGCTTAACTTTGTGTTCTAACTGTGGGACAAACATGATCCGATCTGATTTTACTCGGTCACGCAGTGGGGGGAAACACATAACAATATATTCGGTCGCACCACGAATCCCTACAACAGGAAGCTAACGCCCGGTGGCTCCTCTGGTGGAGAGGGTGCGCTCCTCGCAATGAGAGGTAGCCCGTTGGGAGTGGGAACCGATATCGACGGGTAAGGTTTCCACGCACGATTAGCGACGATGTTAAATGTCGAACGGCTATAGATCGCTCCGCATCCCCAGCGCTTTTTGTGGACTGTACACTCTTCGGCCCTCTTACGAGCGTCTTCCGTATCATGGTGCCGCGAACACCTTGATGGGTCAAGAATCCATCGCTTCCGTACTTGGGCCGATGGCCACCTCTGTCTCGGCCTTGAAAGTATTCACAAAGGCAGTCGTAGATGCTCGTCCCTGGGATCGCGACCCCCTTGCAATCCGAAAGCCCTGGAGCGAGGATGAATATCGACTGGTCGAACATGGCTACGGAAAAGATATGTGCTTTGCGATACTGTGGGATAATAAAGTGGTCAAGCCACATCCTCCTCTCATGAGAGCGATGAATATAGTCAAGGAAGCGCTGGAAATGGAAGGACACCAGGGTATGTATTCCAGGTCCGAGCTGTCAACACCCATTCAAACTTACCTCAGTTATTGACTGGGAGCCTCTCAATCATATCGATATCTACAAGAACGCCGTGAGTTCGTGACAACATCTGGAATGTTATCTAAGCTCTGAACAACAGCAAACCATTCTGGTTGCTGATGGAGGGGAGGATTACCGTAGAAGCTGCGAAGCGTCTGGTGAACCTCTTATCACTTCGATGAGCCCTGACGATGATCCACATCCATTCGACTTGGAGGTTTCGCTTGTGAAGAGTCTAGTTGGACCTCCGAGGGATAGAACTGCTTGGGAGGTATGTTCTCAACATAAAGGGATATCATCACTTTAGAGCCCTCACTTAGCTTTGGCAACTCCACGCAGAGAAACGTGCTCTACGCAAGGCTTATCTAGATCACTGGAATGCGTCAAAGAACAGAACAAAAACTAGCAGACCTGTAGATGCTATCATTTCGCCTGCCGTGGCTTATACTGCCTGTCCCCACGGGTTGAACTAGTGAGTGGAATTCCGACTCACATAGGTCAACTCATATCCGCTTTCCCCATTCCAGTGATTCGTTCTATACGACCCTGGGAAATGCGATGGATTACGCTTGTGCTGTCTTCCCTGTGACGTTTGTCGATCCCAAGCTCGATCTTCCGGTGGCTCCTCATGACTTCCACAACCACGAAGACGAAGCCTTTTATAAGCTCTGTATGTCACTCAAGCACACTTGACTCGTCGTTGAGTCGAACTTTACGTTCATCAGACCATCCGGACGTCTTTCCCGGCGTACCTGTCGGACTTCAGCTCCTCGGTCGCACACTCGAAGAGGAAGCGGTGATTGGTATGGTAGAACTGGTGGACGCGGCGGTGAAGAAACATGTTCTTGACACACCATGAGGAGCGGCGACAGAAACAACAGAGTAGCTTGCAAAGGAGCAGTGTAACCTAAATAAGATCTAAGTTATTTCTATCCGTAGTATGCCAGCCCACGTCAACGATGGGAATACAGAAATCTGACTGACTCGTTCTACTCGTTCCACGAGTACCAAGTGTTTTCGCTGAAGAGCAGCGGGAAGAAAGTGATTGATTGAATAGCATGCTAAAAATGAAAAAGATTAGATGAGCCTTGTTCATATCCAGACTGATTGAATGCAGAGTCCATGGAGTGTATGAAGTGAGATTGCTGGTGGAAGTGGGTAGTACCATAGTATGGTGATGTTGCTGCATCAAACTCGGCATTAGATTGCCAAGTTTGGGACCAAGGAGAGGACTGGGATGCATAACCTACGAAGAGCGAGGAAGAGCGATGGGCATCTCGATCGAATCTTATGTTATCTACCTACCCGAATGAGGCAATACCATGTTCTCGGAACTTGTGGCTGGCCTGGATCCTCCGTACGCAGCCAGCGTGCGTACCTGCTCCGTGCTCTGCATCTTGACTCCGGAATAAAATACGAGCAGATCGGTTGCTTATCATGCAAGCGTATTAGGAACCATCGTTGGAATAACACTGAAACCGAAACCTTTTTTGAGGACGTCCTGTCTCGTCCGTAGGTCTTCTCCGGTAATGTTTTTTATGACATCACGAAGCATGTTGAAACACTCCAACTCCTTTCCACGATACTCCCGTTGTAGAACACTCTTGCTCTGGCGAGACGAAGACAAAGGTGGAGATGGAGATGGAAGCGGAGTGGACGTGGGCGGGGAGGGCCGGTTTGGACAGTACATTCCCATTCAAGTTCGACGGATCCTTCTCAGAAGGACGACGTAACTACGCTCGAGCTTTATATCTCGATCAGGGATGGGCGTCAGAAAAAAGGATGCGTGGTGCCTAAGTGATGCCCTTGTTCTCGATCTGCCGAGGCAGTTATACAAACGCGGGCCGCGGCCGAGCGCCCGGTTCAAGGATGACCAGTTCGGTGCGACAGAACCGAAGGAGAACTTGAACAATATGATAGTGTTGACTCCTGTTGAGCCAAATGCCTGATACCATAGAATTTCGAGGGCCAGATTGCAGAAAAACCAGAACTGATCCCACTGGACAAATGGTCACTGGACAGAAAAAAGTAATGTTCCCTGAGCCATAAAGTTTGCGCCAGCACTGACTTTCCGGGATTCCGTAACACTTGCGGCAGGATTAATCTCCTGACGTTATGATGCTCCATCCCGGTACCTTCGTTTTCCACTACATTCTAGAACAACTACCTTTCTTGAACAAGCAAATGACTGTGAGTGTACGGAATCCGTGGTGGGTTACGATGTACCAGCAGGACACATTGATCGTGCCTCGAGCTTCTCAGAATCTTCGTAGTCTTCTGATCAAGTGTGCAGGGAGCAAGGGTCTGGCTCGGATCAAGGTGAGAGAGACTCTGCCTCGAAGTAAACTCAGATCTTCGACATAGCCATGATTCACACGCATTTGCCTCACCTATCGGATGAAGTTCATTCATAATGCTGCGGATGTTGTCCCGATCAACAAGATCTTGAAATAATGAAAGGTGAGTCCGGAGCCCGGAATAGGTCTGAGAGGATAAACCTATTTTCCAAGTGCCGCGCCGTGAGTTGTGTGTACTTATGGTCAGTGATGAGAACGACTTTCCCCAGCCCCACTCCCTGCACAACTTCCGTAGCAACAAAGACTCGGAGAGCCGTGTTAAGTGTCATACTTGTAGGGATACGAACTTATGCCTGCCACCCCCGCCACCTGGTGGCGACTTGCACATCAGGGTAGCCAGGATGCCTAATGGGCATGGCCGTGTCCATGACACCCAAGTGACACTTCGGCCGACAAAGCAACGTGTCTTACGGTTGACATGCCAACATCACAGCCATGAATTTGAATACTTGCTCAAGGCACGAGAAAGAGACCGGTCCGGTCAACTCCCTCGAGCACAAGTGACATCACTGATTGACACTAGTCATAACACCCCTCCTGCCGAATACGTATCCAGTTATACCAGTAAACAATTGAAGATTAGGTACAGAAGAATAAAAGAAAGAGAAGATAAATAGACCGCTTCCAATCTACATTCATATGCGCTACATGTACAATAATAAGGAAACGGAATTAGGGCTACAGCGTTTGAAGGAGGGTAAGCAATGGAAAAATAAAAACCTAAGGCGGGGTTTCGAAACCGGGAATCAGATCATCATAATAATAGGACACCCCAAAAGCAGGGTCCATGTTGAGTGTGATAGGATACTGCCGGACATAGGGTTGGGTAGGATAGCAGGCATTCTGTGCGCCAAACTCGGCATTGTGCAAAGGCTGAGTCAAATGTGATGATTGGGAGTAACCTAGGAAGTGATGAACACTTCAATCAACCTATTTGATCTGTCCTAGTACGTACCTGCCAGTGGGTGAGTTAACGTCATGTTTGCGAGCCCGGTTGCGAGCCCGGTTACATCTGTCATCGGAGTCGCGTCATACCGTGATGGAGCCGGGAGAACAACCGGAGGTTGCTCCTGCCTCCTGATCTCTGGAGGAGATAAGAGTAGGTCCGTCGCTTCTCGTGAAATCTATTAGCATCTTCCTTGGCAGCAGTGTATGAAACATAGATAACCTTTCTTCAAGATCTCGTGCCGGGTCACTGGGTCCTCTCCGGTAAGCTGTTTAATGACGACCCGAAGCGCATCGAAACATTTGCCCTCCTCTTCACGATATTTCCTCTGCGTAATGACTTTTGTTGGGAGCGAGGGCAAAATTGGTAGAGAAGGGACTTGGGATGCACGGGACATTGGTTAATATCTTGCAATGCTGACTGTCCACTCAAGTTGGTGTGGTTATGTATGATGTAGAGCGCACCGCCGATGATCTTATATCAAACCACTTTCCGTCCATTTCGGTTTACACAGGCACTGGAACAACGGTCAAGTTTATGAAGACCGTCCAATTGAACGGGTTTCGCTAGGAGATACTCGAGGCTACAGGCATAGCCTGTAGAACGAGGATGTCCTTGAAGGAGGACAATGAGTCGCCAAGAACTTGAAAATAAGTAGTGCGGAGATTAGTAGACAAGAAGCGATTGGTTACTTCGCCCCTGATTGCCGAGACCAATCACGAAATAATTTGCCACAAGTGATTACAGTAGGGTTCTGTACCAACCATTTTGTCCTGTACCACTCATCCGGCCACAAGGTTCCAGGTGGACCGGACTGCTTAGAACCAGAATCCGCACCACTGAGCGTTGTACTTTAAGGCACCCATGTACAGTATTCAGAATTCGACATGCACTCAAAACGTTTGGTGACTTCGACACTTTGAGACATCCTATTCTGCACGTTTTCTACCCCTTCTTGAACAATGGCATGCCGAGCAGGTACGCGACTGCCCCTTGGCGGCGTTCATCGATCAAAAAGCTGTTCCGGCGTGGATCATTGACGGAACGGCCACTTACCGAATGACCCTGGTCCGCCGATAATAGAGCACCATCGAAAAAAGAATCAGCTGCCAGTGCTGTATTGTCCAATGCATCTGATTCAACAACTTCAGACCGTTCATCCGAGTCTGTCCGATCCTAATTTTTCCGTCACGCCGACTTGTGCCTACCCAGCGATATATTCAGACTGTGCTGTGTATCTGCCTTGGCAACCTAGGCCGCATTTAGTTCGGAATGGCCCGGAGCACAAGTAGCACAACAAATGGAAGATAGAGTTAGGATTCGGAGATCAGATACAAGGTGCCTCTTGTAGTGTATTGGCTTGTACCGACCACGTTCCAAGATCAGCGCTCATTCCCGTTCTGCTTAACGACCCGATGTCATCGCAACGACTCGGACGTCTGGCGACAGAGGCAGTACATGGTTGCCTTGTGGTTGTGGCGCATTATTGCCCCTGGACGAGAACCGGCGTTCAACTCAAACTTAATTGATTGGGTAGCTAACTGGCGCCGACATCGACTTTGACTTACCGACTTGGATGTCGCGGTAGCACTTCTCACAAACACTTTGAAGCCGAGGGGTGTCAGAACGTACGATGGAATGGCCAGGAAAAAGGCGTTGCCTCCTCTTTGAGTCTTTGGACGGGAGGTCACCGAACCCCGGCAAACTGAGACTGTAATGTGCGCCTATCCGACTGCATACAGGATTTCCAAGATCTACGAACAGATCATAATACATATCGAGCTTACACGAATATCTGCCTAGGCGGTGTTAAAAAGTATCAGAGTCCATACATAGTAAGCCGCCCATGGACTACGGCAGTCCTCGTCCCCACGCGGCAACTACCGATGAAATCACGGTCCACTTGCCATTCCATAGGCGCTTTAGTGACTCTCCCCCGGTCGTCCTCATAACACCATCCACGCAGGGGACTTTGCTTGATTTTAATGCCATCGCCGCTCCAACTACAAGCAGTGCACCCATGAACAATACCCTGCGTTCTGCAAGCGTGAGTGCACCTAGACGCAGGCCAATCCTGCGCGGGTCGAAGAGTGCTCTGCTCAGCGCTCTCGGTGAGACTCTGGCTTTCTTCACTGGAAGACGGGGACCGAGACGTGGAGAGGGTGGTGGGGAGGGTATGACAATGCACGAAGAGTTGACCAATGTTTCCAGGTAGTCATCAGTGTAGTCGTGTGGTTGCTTTTTGGGTGAAGCGTTCCACGACTGGCCACTGACCGGTAGGGGTCTCCACGTTCGCATAGCGCTATCAGGTCCTAGGATTTCAGTGACATGGAGTGAAGGGTGAGATGGAGGGTACGCAGTTAAGAGGTCATCGGCTTGACAGAGAAGATAAGTGAGGGAAAGGGGCTTGCGTTTTGCTCGCGATTTGCTTGGCACAGATTTTCCCAGCTGTGGTGAGGCTTTCTTTGCTACATAAGGAGACCGGACTGAAGGGCTCCGTAGATCCGGGGGTGAGGGAGGACGTGATGACACATGCTCAGAAATCGGGGATGAAGAGCTGGCTTGATCAACAGACGTTCCTTCCAACGGCAAGGTCAACCGTATCGAATGGACAGGCGAA
This sequence comes from Boletus semigastroideus, assembly GCA_038090295.1. Taxonomy (NCBI): domain Eukaryota; kingdom Fungi; phylum Basidiomycota; class Agaricomycetes; order Boletales; family Boletaceae; genus Boletus; species Boletus semigastroideus. Next base: position 16,006 of record JBBPMK010000081.1, read on the forward strand.
GCTGGCCACGAATCAGGCAACGGAATTGCCAGGGCTAATTCCAGGGTTGACTTGCACGGACTATCCGCATCGTCTTGGTTGGTTATCTCTTCGGGTGGGACGCAATTTGTGCTCGGGCAAATGTTGGCTGGAAGTGGGCTAACGTTCTGGGCTACGTCTGATGGGACATAGCTTTCCTCAAGCTCGTCTTCACCTTCTGTGGGAGCGTCACAGGGCACATGCGTCCGCTCGCTGACGTGGGTGGCTTCAGAGCTCGGTTGGTGATTCTGTGTACTGGCTCTGCTGTCCGAACGAGATCTCTCGCCCGACAAGAACATTTCATCCTCAGCAACATAATCTGCTTCGATCACCGTGTCTTCAATTTTGCCAGGGTTATAGAATTCTGGTTCTGCATCCACAAGTTCTGGTAGTCCTCCTAACAAGGAGTGGATCATCCCTTCTTCGTCTTCTTCGGCAAGCATGGTAACGGAAGGTTTGCGGTGTAGAACGAGCTATGGATGGGATTCAAAACGGCTTAGGGAGGTGCAAACGAAAAAATAACGTACGGCAGCAACGAGCCACACCACAGCAATCGGCTCTCGCGACAAAAGAAAATCCCAGACGTGTTGGATAAGTGGAAGAGTAGGGACATCGTGCGAGAAAAGCGTGAGGAGATGAGAGAGTGCATGGTATGGCAATGGTGAAGAGCTAAAGGTCGGGGTGTGTAATCAGCGTAATCCGACAGAATCTCAGAGGTACGCACTGCTCAAGAAGCTTCGCGTACGATGGGTCCGCAACCCTCAACAAGTTTCTAAGTACTCTGATACGTTTCAATTGGATGTTGCACATTGAGTGATTGTAGACGACAATTTTGAGCGCTCACCTCAGCAACCCAACTATTGGCTCGAGTCCAACTCCCATTGCGTCTCGCACGCGATGCAGCGCCATCTTCTCTGCACATGCAAGATGAAGAGGCTGTGGTAGTGTAAGAAAGAGGACGGTCATGATATCGTGAAACCCCTGGAAATAATGAAGCGAACGACGTTTCCGGAACAATGACACGAGGAGCGCGTGCAAGTCATTTTGAAGTGCATCCCGTGCAGGCGTAGCGCCGGATTCTGATGCCGCAAACGTGATTTAGTGGATGTATGGACGGGGGCGGTGGCGGTCCGTACCACCGGGATACAATACGAAGCTGCGATCCGTGTCCAGCCTGATTTGTCGTTCGTCGACGTGAGGGTCTGCCACAGGTTCATCCATCCCCTCCTCGAGCAGGTTTCCATGTTCATTTATACTATCAGCCTCTGAGTATGGGGGCGGGTCGGAAAGAGGTTGTGCACCAAGGAGAGCGGGCCTACAGTCATTCGATCAACAGGAGCAGCAGCATCGGGGCATAGAGAAACCAACCATATTCTGGCTCTGTCTTCTCCAAATCCTCCTGGTTGGAGACTACGTTCTCTGAATGAAGCCCAGTAGTGTTCGTCGTCACTCTGCAAGCTCATGAGCGTTCAACGCATCCAGGTTGTATGTCGCAGTCCACATTGGCTCGGGGACCTGTGTGGCATTACGTCAGCTGCCTGACAGATTCGGACCAATGAGGGCCACATGAGGCATGAGGCACGTTGATCGCCAACAGCCTCCAACCATCGCTCCATTTGCTAGGTCCCGTACGGTACGGAGAATGAAAATTTACACCTTGTTCAGCAGGACTGGAACACATCACAGTTATCTAAAGGTCACACCGCTTCACGGCTCCAATCTAATCCATGTAGAGCATGCAGCTTAAAATGAACCCCGGTATACCATAAGTGATAAGTTGTGAGCCACAGATTCAGCGGAATAACATGTCCAAGACTTGCTTGGATTGACCACCGACATCCATCACACTCCCCCACCTCCAACATCCACCACCTCCACCCCGCCCTCCGCAGCACCATGCAACACGACCTTTTCATCAAGGCTCCTCCCTACGCCACCCTCCCCGGGCCCTTGCTTTTCTTCGTCATCGTCACTCACGGCTTCCTCCACGATCGCACCCTCGTCTCGCAAGACCTCGAACGTACTCTCGAGCACGGCAAGGTTCTGTCCTGCACAAATGGCTTTCACGATCTGTCCTTCGTGTGCGGTGTGTTGCGTGCGTCGGAGTGAGCGGGCAAGGTAGGTTGAAAGCCCACGGAGCGGCCACGTATTTGGAACTAGGGGGAATACCTAGATTCGAGCCAGTTCAAGGAAAGAATCATTCCAGGTTGAATGGTTGAGACCCTCACCTCAAGAACGTCCAGTTTGTTGGCTTGCGAGCTCAAAAGCCGCGCCGTCTGCTGTGCGTCCCTGAAAAGTGTAAAAGTACACTTAATCTACCCGTTCTGACACGCAGAAGACACTCACCCATCTTCCATATAAACTTCCAGCAGCATTTTCAACATATCGCCATCACGTGTTCCCTTTGGGTCTTTCATCCCTGCCGCACCACTACCTCTCGCGAACCACCCACTCCAATCAGACAAGCCAGACCCCTCTGCAGCACTCATGCCCATTCTTGTATTAATCACCCCTGTCAAACCACCACTCGACGCATAGGACTCGGCGGTTGACGTGTCCCGCAGAGCATACAACGTCTTAAGTGTAGTCCGTGCAGAGGGAATCTGATCCCCCGTGCGAGCCAGTATTTGTAAACATGAAAACGTGGAAAAGACGAACGACAGACCTTTGAATGCAACACGGCCATTTCAAGACCAAGAATTTTATCCCAACCTCCGTCGATGATCCTGTCGTGTATCTCCTTGACCAGTTTTTTACCCTCCTTGACAGACTGAAGAAGTAGTAGCGCCTTTATGCGCGCACGCTTTGACGATGAGTCGGGGGTCGTTGATGCAAAATAAGACAAGAATGGTGAGCGCAACGGTGATTGTGAAGATGCATGAGTAGGTGGAGGCAGCGAAGAGGTCGTGGCTGAGGTGCTTGGAGAAGATGCGTATGACGCCACTGTAGCAAACGCAGATGTCAACCTGCGATCGCAATGAGTATCTGTAGGCTAGACGAACCTTTTGCCCTCCAAAGCTTCCCAACGCCTTCGTCGCCAACGTACTCTAAAACCTCTCCCACACAATCCCTCACAAGTTCCTCAAACATCCCTTCCTCTTCCGTTGTTTCCTTCCCGCCCCTTCCCAGGCCCCGACCAATGACTATCCACTCCAAATATCGTTTTGCAGCAATCGCATTAGTATTTCGGAGTTCGGAAAGAATGGCCAATTCGTCGGCTTTTTGCACCTCCCTTTCTCGGTCTGCCTTATCCCGTCCGCGGCCCCCAGCGCCAGTGGGTCGACGATGGCGCGTCGGTTGTAAGGATGTTAATAACTGCCGTCAAGTATACATATTTCGGCCGGGAATGAATAATAGAAACAGAAAGCATATACGCACCTTCAACCCTCTCTCGACATCTTTTCCAGCAAGCCATGCAGCCCACTTCTTTACCAAGGTAGATCTCTCGCGCTCACTTAAATTCAGGCTAACCCCAACCGTTAAAGTCGATGCGTCGGTCTGAGTCGGAGCAAGTATGGAGAATATTTGCTCCAGCGGATCAACGACAGATAAATCAACATACTTTCCTTCTGTGAGGCTGTTTCGTGTTGTTGAGAGCAGAGGTATGAAGTCAGTTGGGACCGTTAGAGGAACAACAAGTATACATGAAGCATCACTTACCCAGCTAAAATATCCACGACCTTTGCCCCATCACCGCACGCTGTCCACATCTCCACCAAAGCGCCCCATTGATTCATTTGCGAGAGAACTGGTGCCAGAATTCCCGGGCGAAATGGTAGCGTGGGTCTCGGAGGGTTCGCCGAGATACTCTGGGAAGGGTGGGAAGTGTGCCGTGTATGCGAGACATCCACTTGGTGGCTATCGTACGTTTGTACTGTTGAAGCAAGACGTGAAGATGGTCGCGAGCTGGACCGAGAAACGGGACGCGAGGAAGGATTGGATGGAAGGGAGGGAGCGGGAGTAAATACGGCCAAAAGTGAATGAATATCACCCGCATGTGCATAGAGAAGGGCAAGAGCTGTTGAGGATACCTGGGCGAGACGTTAGAACATGGCCCACGCTCGCAAAGCAGTGAAGACACGAAACGAAAGTCATCACAACAAAAATTAAGTAACGACACTATCATATTCAAGTCCGGAGGCAACGAAGGCGCAGTCACTTGGAACCCACAGGGTAAAATATACCTGATTCCGTCGATCCAAATGGACACAGAACAACAAAAAGACATACCTCGATGACATCTCTTGACCACATGTCAGCGCTCCCTAACACAGTAGCCAGTATGGTCTTCACCATCTCAGTGGCTTCACTTCTCATCCCTTCGCGCATTGCAATCGTCGCTGGATGTGTACGCGTTCCACTCTGTACGTGGGAGTCGGACGTCGATGGCGCCGTGTCTGCAGGTTCACCGTGTTCACCGGGAATTGCGCCGGGGCGCAAGTAGGGAGAATAATTCCTGACTAAGTTGATGGCGACTGAATGTCAGTGCCCAGACATCATTCCATTTATTTGTTGCAGATGATAGGGCAAGGACGAAGGTTATGGGAGAGGGAAGAAGGTGAGCTGAGTTGCCGGTAGGTCGATCGGTGGTGGAAGTTGGCAAGGGTGCTGATGATGTAGGACGGCGGGGGGATGGAAGAAAAATGAGAAAATGTGGGCCGACTTACTGATATCATCGACATTGGTTTCATCAGGCATGTATTCCCTAACGCCATCCCAGATCTCGACCTCGACAGAATCACCACTTTGCAAAGCTGTGCTATCGTCCTTCTCGTTGCCCGGAGGTTGGGAGAACAAAGCAGGTCGTAGCTCGTCAAAGAAAGAGAGAAGAACGCGAGGATCGACACCCCCCTTGACGAAATGGACGATTGCCTCTCGAAATCTGGTTTGGCGCATTAACACGAAGGCAAGACATTGATGCAAGTAGCACAAAGTCTCCTCGTATGCATTTCTGTGTCAGTAGCACGACATCGAGTACCTCAAACCACCTACTTGGTCGCTCAAACTCGTGCTCCCCTGCGCAACACCATCCTCTGCTCGTTCGAGCAGCGCTTGTGCTTCCGCTAGTTTGCCATTCCGAAGAAGTGATTCTACTTGCGCAAAAGATGTCGAGGGGAGAAGTGAATGAATGAAGGACTGTCCGAGGACGAGAACGGCTGAGCGAGGATACGACGCATGGCCCATCACCATACTCGTCGACGCAGTTTAGGTTGAGGATAAGTGTTTACGTAAGTAAAAAGTAGTACGTCGACAAATGCAACTGAAAGCAAATAAGAATAATGAGAGACGTCCTTTTTGATTCATTCGTCGTACTGAGTCAACTTCAAAGCCTGTCAGTCAGAGCAAGAAAATAATCGTAGCAGAACGTACGTCAAGCGTGAGCGTTCTCGAACTGTTAACATCCTGGTCTCGGTATATTCCCACCAATGAGTGGCCACGCTCGTACAAGGAACCCTTGAGACTGATGACAATGAACTGAAAAGAATCTGATGCTTGAGAACGAATGTAGTTGGCTATCTTGGCAACATTTGTGTTGTCTAAAGCTGCATCCACTTCATCCAGGACGAAGAACGGCGCGGGTTGGTAGCTGATGTGGGAATGAAAATATGACTCATTGTAAAATCGTCCACGAAGCTCACCTGTGGATCGCAAAAAGCAATGCCAGAGCAGCGACCGTCTTCTCTCCACCCGATAATTGTTCCATATCTCGGAATCGTTTCATCGGAGGCATAGCATGATACTTGATCCCAGCGTTATAAGGTTCCTGTTACGAACGAAGATCAATATCCCAACCAAATGACCAAGCCTCCTCAACTCACCTCGCTGTCTTCTAAACTCAGGTACGCAACGCCACCCATCGGCGCGCTCTTGCCCTTCGTAAGGTCTTTGTATACTTCATCGATTCGTTCAGAGATATGATTGTATGCTTTGTTGAATAGTTCACATCTACCCGCTGTCAGCATACCTACGAATGTGGCGATCAAGAAAGGCCACCCACCTCTGCCGCTTGATTTCGTTGAATTGTTCTCTTGCCGTCTTGGAATCTTTGCGTGCTTTCTCCGCCTCTCGTTCAGTCTCGACGAGGCGGGCTTCGACATCATCCAGTCTTTCGACTGCCTTGAGGTTTGGTGCCATCCGCTCAATATCTGCGTTCAGTTTGGAAATGGACGCATCAAATTCAGCGAGTGTTTCTGGATTGTTGCTCTACAATTGGATTCATATACGATCGTCAGGACGCTCGTCGTAAACTCACATCGCGCTCTTCGTTGTCTAATGCAGCAAAGTCGATTTCTATGCCGTAGTCTTGGACTTGCCTAGGTCGTTGAGTGCCATCCTCGTCTTCGTCAACATCCATAGCCACTTCATCACGAAGGTTCTACAACAATTTAGCACGTCAATACAACGGCGATTTTCGGGCTTTACCTCTTCCATGGGCACGTTCTTCAAGTTCCCTGTTAGCAGTGGTAACCTGATGTCTTCTAGCCTGCATTTACGATACATCGAAGACCGTTCAAGCGCAAGCTTTTCGATTTCATCGTTCTGAGGTCGTCTGGAGATTAGTTTGCGAGGAAATATCTATGGCAAGCTACATACCATTGACCCAATCTCCTTGAGCGCCTGATCAAGCACCTTGGCTCCACGCGCATGCGTTTTCTTCACCTGTTCCACGACCTTGTTCTGGTCTTCCAGCGCTTCATTGAGAGCCTTGAGCCCTTGTCGGAGAATCTCGATCGCCTCTTGACCCGACGTAATCTCGGCTTGGATCTGAAGCTTCTGCTTTTCCAGCTCGACGACTTTCGCTTCCTCGTCTTCTTGGGTTTTCTCGAGAGTTTCCAGTCTGTTCTGAGTGAGCTGCAGCTGCTCTTCCTCAAACTGAATTCTACCCAGACGCATTAGCGTTCACAAGATGCTCGATAAGATGTAAGATCCTCACTGGTGTGTCAAGCGTGCAATCTGCTGGTCATACCGATTCCGTGCTTGACTTTCTTCTTCCGCCACTTTAAGCTGACGTTCTTCATACTCCCGAATGTGACTAACACCAATCTTGTTGCAGAACGAGGCAAAGACACCGTGCTCGGCTTCGTCAATAACTGATTGGAGTATTGATATACGTGATGTGAGGGCGGTGTGCGCGGTTTGAGCCTATACGGAAGAACATGAGGTCAAAAAGAGTATAGGGTGTGGGCTGACCTTCTTCAAGTCGGGTGCCAGCTTCTTAAGTTCACGCTCGACATGCTTGAGCTCATCCTTTGTACCGTTATGACGAAGTTTGAAAGCGCTCTACGGCCTCGTGAGACACACTACAATGTGAAGCATAGATATACGAACCAAATCATCCTTGGTCACTGTGATCGCGCTCTCCAGCCTCGTGATCTCAGCGATAATATTTTCATCTGCCTTCCCACGGGGCTTGGAGCGATTCAGTTCCTGCAGTTGTGCCAAGAGGTTGTCTCGGAGGCGGACAAGTCCTGATTTACCCTGTGTGAACAAGGCTGCCAGATCAAACAGGCATGAGCAAACCTTGTACATCCTTCTCTTCCCACTTCTTTCCAGACCCATGCGTACTCCGACCACCCGTCATCAGCCCACTTTTATGAATAATTGTCCCTTCGAGCGTAACGGCTGAAAAACGCACATGAGACCAAGATATTCTCGTTCCTCGCAAGTTCCTCAATGTACGTACCTTTAACTTCTTGACCCTTGTCCCAACACACATATCTGGCTACCTCCATCGTATCGCATACAAGAGCATTTCCGCACACGTGGTGCATTGCCCGTTCAACAGCAGGTTCGTACTGGATGACATCAACGGCAAGCCGAGCCCCTTTCGCAAAGGAACGGAACTTGTCGTTCACAGGCTTTACGGAAATCGTGTCCAGAGGCAAAAATGTTGCTTGCCCGGCTCGCTGGGTACGCAAGTACTGAAAAGCGAATAAGTCAGGGCAAATGTGTACAGTCAGGAGAAACAAACCTCGATGCATTCGATGGCCGTTTTCTCTTCATCTACAACGACCGCGTCGATGTTCCTACCCAGAATTACAGAAACTGCCGTCTCATATTTGCGCTGCGTAGGCTTGCACAGATCTACCACTCGCCCTCTGACACCTGCAAAGTAAATGAAACCAAGGATGACTCTCATGTTCGTGGTTGCGCGTAAGGACATACCTGGGAAGACGCGCTGCAAGCTGGCAAGAATCTCCTTGAGCTTTGCTTCCCGCTCCGTTTCAGTCCTATCGATACCCGCCTGGAGGAGACGCTGATAGACGTCCGTAAGCTTTTCATTTGCCTCCGCCTCGAGGCGGCTGAAGCAATATTAAGCCTATGGAAAAGTGGACGTGAACATGGAAACATACGTTATGCGAGTCCGTTCACTTTGGTGATTGTCGTATTCTTGCTTGACACGGGCCAAGTCGGCTTGCAGACCAGTCAGTTTTTCCTCGAGCTAACAAATATTTGTAAGACAATAAACTGTGGTATCAGCCGTGTTACCTCAGTCTTCTTCTCCCCTTGAACATTCGCGTCTTCTGTCAATTTAGTCTTTTTGGCTCCCATCTCCTCTATTTGGGTCTTCAGCTGGCCGAGCGTACGCGATGAAGTCTTTTCTTCTCTTCCGAGTGGCTCAAGTGATTGACGTTCAGTCACAGCCAATACACTTACTTGCGCTTTCCTGAATCGACTCAGACTTAAGCATGAGACACTTCACAAGGATGGGCAGGTCTTACAGCGCGCGGTACTCTGCAAGACATTCTTCACTTAGGGCTGTATTGTCTTGCGATGCCCGACGGTACGCCTCTGATAGTATGGCATTCGTGGTAAATGAACTCACTGTCCTAAAAGTATTGATACGAACCTGTAGCTTCGTCCGCAGCTCCGCGCGCGATTTGGAGATCACGGCGAAGTGTACCCAGCTTGGTTTGTTGGCGTTCCTCATCTTTTCCGACCTGTTCGCGCATGGTTTGTGCATTCTGCGTTTTTCTTGTAGAATGCTTGATCTTCTCGTCGGTCGCAACCAGGTCAGGCTCCTATGGAGACGCTACATTGAGGGTAGCTCGGATGGATATTGAAGCTCCACCAACCTTAGACTCGACAGTCTTTTCTGCCTTCTTTACCTTCTTCTCTTCCCGAACGACAGCGGTGCGGGCTCGAGCTTGATCGGCACGAGCATCCTCCAGTGCCTTGTCATGTTGTTGTTGCTCTGCACGCAGTCCTGCGAGGGTCCGTGATTTCTTCTGGATGTCCCTGGCGTTGGCCTCGAGAGCTTCCTCGATATGGAACAACTTGTATAGGATTCGGCGCAAGATGAGATCGTCCTTGAAGGCGCATATAAGCAACAACAGTGACATATCGTGAATGCACGAACTCTTTCTTCACAGAGGCCCTCAAAGCGTTCTGCTTCACCCTTTTGTTCCTTATACTGACGTATTTCGCCAGTAATACCTTTTCTCTTTGTAAAGTTAAACGTGGCGTTCTCGGTAGCTCGCTCCTGTGCTTCCTTTGCTTTTTCGTAATCTGGAGCTAGCTCTAGGGAACCAGATATTTGCTCGATGAGGCGGGTAAGTTCTCGTGGCGATTGAGAGGCAACAGCTTCGACATCTCCTTGGAAGACGAGGAAGTTCTTCGCTTTGACAAGGATATTGTGGGAGATGAGAGCGGTATTATAAGCAGCGTACGTGACAACCCTGTCGTTCAAGCGATACTCGGACGCGCCAGTGGTAGAAATGCTACGAGAAAATGAGATGCACAGTAGAGGCAAGAGTAACCCGAGACGTACGTGCGCTGGAACAACCATTCCTTCTTCTTTTCGTCTTCATATACGGCGAGGACCCAAGCTTTCTTTGCAGTGCCCTCTCCCTCACCTTCCTCTCCATCGGTATCGTCTTCCGCGTCGTCTTGATCCCGAGTATCCTCAGACCCGTCGGCAGGTCCTCGTGCAAGACGTCGACCTCGGTAGACCAAGTCTTTCAGCTGGCTACTCCGAAGTTGTGCACTCTTTACGCCGAGTACGAATGAAATGGCATCCATGAGATTTGACTTTCCAGCGCCATTTGGACCGATGATGGAGGTGAAGTTCTTGAACGGGCCGATGACTTGGTGACCGCTGCAAAACCGTATCATACACTATGAGTTATGAGTAGTTCAAAGACTCACCGATACGATTTGAAGTTGGATAGCTCGATGCGAACGAGTGGCATCTCGTCCGACTTAGGGGAACAGTAAAACCGTGTTGACCAACAATCGGAACGCGTCAAAACACGTACGTCACAGTTGTGACAGTCACGGTAAGCAAAACGGACTGTAGTAGCCTAGACCGAAGCATACAGCAGGTACTCGATATGTGGGGAAGAATGGAAAATACGTTGTTGGGACACTCCTACAAATAAACGACATTAGGATGACATTGAAATACACGTGGTCTGCAATAGCTAGCAAGTAGGACAAAATTTACAGGCAAAACTGAAGCTCACATTGAACGTACAAACCTGGACATCACGAATGGATCTCAATGTATTGTCCCCCCACCCACCCTCATCATCGTCCTGTTGTCTTTGTCAACTCGTCCCCGAGTCATGGTGGCACAGTCCAAGTCATCCGCACCCTCGCGTGGTCCTCGTCGTCATTGTTAGCGCGTTGTTGCACTACCACCGCCCTCGTCGTAACCATGTCGGCGAGCACGCCATTGCATCGCTCTTACTCTTACCCTCATTGTTGTGTCGTTGCTGTGGTATTCCGTCAACGCAGATGTTGTTGCATCGTTGCGTACGTCGCGCCGGCGTCATTGTAGTAGGGCGTCAAGATACATTGACGTTGTCGTCGCGTGGCGTGGCAGTGGGACTGCCGGCGGCGGCACGGCATCGTCACACGCGTTTGGAGGCGTCCAGAAGTGGTGGGCGCGAGTCGAATGAACCAAGGGGCTCGCCGATGGGCCTTGGGAGGGCCAGAACCGGCGGAACTGTATCAAAGAGTCATTTGGCAGCGTTGATGGATCGGGAGGGATCCAGACGGGTGGGGAAGTGTTGATTGAGCCGACCGGCTCGTCGACGGCTCGAAAAGAGTCCAGACAGGGCGGGTAGCCGTTGGAGCGAGCTGTTGGGTTCGTCAACAGCTCGGGGGTCCAGACGTGGCGGGTATGCATATGAGCTAACGCGCTCGTGGCATGGCAATGGTAAGTGGTGGGAAGAGATATGTACCCATTGTCTCGTTGTTCGTGTCAACGTTGATGTCGTCGCGCTGTTATGTTTGTTGTAAGCGTCATTGTTGCTGTCGACATAACGCCGTCACGAACAGTGAGAACGAGCAGTTCGGCGTGTTCTCGAAGGCGAAGGCACAGGCGGTATGGGCCCAACGGCTCGTTGTAGGGAGAGGGGCAGGTTTAGGCAGGCAATAATTGGGCATCTTTTCGAAGGCACAAACACGAGTGAGGTGGGCCGTGTGGCACACAAAGTCATTGGCTGGTCCACAACAAGGGCAGGGAGGTTAGTTGAGACGAGGCGAAAATCTTGAAAATGCGCCCAGCGCAACGAGCCATTGTCCCCATCTTCCAGAAGAAGGGGCAGAGTGGGTCGCGGCGACTGCGCCATTTCGAAGGCGCTTGCTGCTTGTGTACCGTCCTCTTCCGCCCCCGTCCGTCCGCTGAACACTGCATTGATCACTGGGCCAAAAACACCAGAATGTCTAACTTTTACAAGTCTTCCCTACGCATGCTTTCACTCACTATGTATCGAGCGCAGGGTCAAATGGTCATGAGTGCACTCGTTGACATGGCATCTCCACTCGCAGGAAAGATCATTGTTTTCAACATATACATTGCGTCTTCACATATGAGAGGGCGGGAAGGAATATGACGATTCCGCACACATCCTGGTAAATATTGAGAGGAAACGATCAGATCTAGAGACTTGGAAACAGAACTTGAATGGAAACAAAACCAGACGCAAAGTAAGAGAAAGAATACAACCCAGAGCTGATGAAACAGTGAAAAGAATGGTAACTTAGTACGAAGCAAGCAAACAGGATGAAGCTTGATACCGTATATAGAAACTTTCTTCCACGGATGCAAATTTTGTCCCCACAGCCACAATTCTTCCCCCAGTGTAAACAAGGTAACTTCTCAGATATATACACACGGATTCAAAGTGAATGGAATGACATCGAAAGGTTGAAAAGAGTGTATGACTAGAATTCTAAACAACAGGTTCATTCTTCCGGTTGTGACATACGGATCCCAGACTATGGTCGGCTGCTGGCATCGGACACTCAGAGCCCACGGACGGCCTTGGCGCTTTCCTCCAGTTCGTTCAAGGACAAGAAATCACTGCTAGGCTTCATAGCGTATTGTGGGACGTCGGTCAGGGAATGCGTTTGGCGATGAGTGTCCACCTGTCGTGCAATCATTGAATTGACCATGACGTCACGGAGACCACTCACTCACTTCTACATGGATGGTCGTGGGCTCTCTCGGAGGCCAAGCGCGTGAGTAGGGTGGATTTGCGAACACCGCTCCGCCTGATCTCTCATCAGAGTGACTAAGCGATCGAATGAACTGCTGGTAAATGTTAAAAAACACGTCGCTTACTATACTTCAGGGATAGCTAGATTGAAGTTATAGAGTCGACGAACCACGCGTGAAGCCACGACCTGCGGTAGGGGAGGAATTATTCAATACACCTTTCGAGGGATGCGCGGGACATACTGTCGAGGCTATGGCTGCAGGAACGTTGAATATGACACTCATGACAGCATTTAGGTTGATGATCATGAATATCGTAGCTATCAGGTTAGCCAAGAAACTAGCACCACATAAGCGACAAATAAGCCACCAGGGCACGAGAAACGTACGCGAGAATGAAGTAAACTAGTCCGTCGGAGAACACCATACGGACCAGCTTGCTGTGGATTCCAGCAGTACCGGAAATACGACGGGTCCAAGCCAGCTTGTACGCAGTCAGGCAGAGAACAACAAGATCAAAACTCATAGAATAGATAAAGGTGGCAGCAAGAATGGTAGTGTTACTCTGGATGATCGTGCAGCCAACACCTTGAATCCAGGTCACCTTAAGTAGTACACCTAGCCTGGCGTCAGCCTGCTTTGGACAGCAAAGATTCTCACAAACCTTGCAGGATAAGGGACCAATGTCCGAGAATGAGCAGAACGATAATACCAACTATCCACTTGTTCTGAGACCAGATTGCGATGCTGTAGTGATGTAATTAACGGCACACGCGAGATGAATGGCGGTAGGAACTTGCGTGCGGAGCGAAAGATTGATACTAGCCAGTCCAAGTGCGGAATCACCGGCAAGCTTGTTGGATGTTAAGTTCCCGTGATGCGTGGACGGAAAGACAACAAACCTGATTAAATACATAGAGTCTCTGACAGTCAACTTTTCTGTGCTGTCCCTTTGATTACGCCGGGAAAAAACAAAGCAACTGGACTGACTTTGGTGTGTCCAGGGAAATCAATCTTCGATAACGTCAATTACACGCGGGACCAGACAAAGGTACTCTTACATTCCGATCATCGCGAATAACAACAAGTATCGCCCAGCGAAATAGAAAAACTATAATGAGGCGTCAATATTGGCTGCACGCCCTTTTCTTGCGAAACACGTGAAACCTACCAGGGGCCAACGGAACTTCCTTTTCCCGGAGATCACAGCCCAGTCGAAATCGAGAGAGAGTAAGATCTCCCATCTGTCGGTCTACAGTTAACATGAGTCTGAGAGACTAGATATCTAGCCTTACCCGTAGAGTCCTAGTAAAGCGTGCACTAATCTGTCGAAAGCCACTGCGAAGCGGTTATTGAGATAGGGAACTATGAAGTCGACAAAGCTTCCAGCTGCTCACCCAAGTCGGTGGAAAGCTCCGAAAGCGACTGCCAATTGATCATTTGACAGGATAGAATTCGTGGAGGTCCAAACCACGAAGCAGCTTCAAACAAGGAAGGAAAGGCAGGGTGAAGAAATCAAGCGTGACTCCTCCATTAAAGAGTCTCCGTCGGTTTATTCCATGAGCGCACAAGCTTCTGTGTCCGTCAAAGGCGCGCGCAGTGAGTACCAAGCGATGATCTATAGAAGGAAGCCGAACATGCGGGAATAATGTTGGTGTCAAAGCATCCTCGGCAGTTGCTTAACGGCACCAGGATGGCCGCACGGAGGTGAAACAGTAAATCTGCATTCGACCAAGAGTGTTCTGATAGATTGTCAGCTATAATAACGACCCTGAGATCTCACTCTAGCCCGACGTGAAACCAGGATCACACATTGTGCCAACACACATGGGCCCGCATCTATCTGAAAATAACGGACATGTTTGTTGAGCGGCGCTAACACAACCTGTCGCTTAGTAGTCCGAAGGCACCGCGATCGTTCTTCGCACCTTCTGTGCTGGTTTACCTTCTGACGCGGCCAGCACAATCTCAGCTCTGCGCCGTCAGGCCTTCAGTTCGACGGTCCAACTGTGGAATCCAGCCCGTTCTTCGCCTTGACCTGGAGGAGAGACCTCCACGGCAAATGCCGAAGTAGGCAGTTAGGTGGGCGCCAGTCTCCAATTGGTTGCTAGAAAGTATTTCCCTGACAGCTCACAAACGGGCAAGTCTCAACGTTCAACGTTCGACTGCGGCTATTAATCTTGCAACCCACAAAATGGGAACGAAGTGAGGCAGGAGAATCTCAGATGCCCTGTGGTACGCCTCGAAGTTCGAATGACCTGACAGTTCTAGCTTAGTTACTCCGCCCCACTACTTCTTCCTCATTTCTGTAGCATCTAAGATAACATTCACAGCATCCGCTACGTATCACCACGCATTTACTCGCGACAATTAGCAACCGAAGAGGCTGGTACGAATACAAGGCCACTAATTGTCCCAAATAGGTACCGAATTATGGATGGACGAGCTGTAGTGCGCGAGAGGTGTAAAGTATCGGCGGGAATGAGGAACATAACGTGCCTGCCACAACTAGAAAGTACATTAAGCAAGGCATGACGAACGAAAAAGGAACTCCGCTTTGTCCGTGTTTTCAATCGAAGCATCCATGTGATTGCAGATCATCGCCTGACCAGCACTCTTGCAGCCCACGGCGAACCTCAAGTGACCAGTTTGACGCTCAATATTATATTATTGTATCGTCATGGTCAAGGTCATGGTCGCCTCGGTGCGCGCGAGGTCGGGCCCTCTGATAAGATTCAAATGGTTGTTCCGGTTGTGCGTTGTTCCCTCGACCTCGAGAACTCTTCTTCTCAAGCTTTCCTGATGACGGTCTGTGACAGTCAACCTTCGCCAAGAAGTGGATCTAATGACTCGCGGAGGACTACATTTGGTACGTTTGTAGTCGATACTGGTAGGATGTTGGTTTCGTCTTGCAGCCCGAGACTGTGCTAAGAACTATGTAGAGACCGTGGAAGTGTTTCATATTTGTCTCATGTTGCCGCCCATTACCTCCGAGATTAATTGTTGATGCTAGGACCACGGAGGGTTTTGATATGCTTCCGACCCGCGCGTGGGCACGTTTCACAACGAAAGAAAAAGATGTCGAGGGGGGTGATGCAGTCAGAGACTACAGCCATGACGCGGCCAACACCTTGTCTGTTGGATGACATATGAGAAAGGACCTTGTGGCGTACGCAATTCTCGACTCGGTTTCAGAGAAGGAATGTCCGCTGTGCTGGTTCTTTTTTGCTTAGCGAGTGCTTTCCAATTACAGTCCTTGGGCTTGGCAGATCTCATCGTTGCAGCGGAAGTTGTGCACATGTGACACTCGTCACGACCAAGGTCCTACTTTAGTCTGACGAGGATTGATACGGTGAACGAGGGCTCAAACGTTCAAACAGCGGGAGCATTCCAATGAAAAGCCTCCGGACGTTTGCTCTCCTCGCGCGTCTGATGTCTCGGATATATATAGACAGGAATACATGATGGAATCAGATGGATGGTATGTGACTTGCCTTTCTTGCAAAGCTGACACGAGGAACATCCAAAGCGATTGGCAAGGGATGGCCATTCAAACGCCACCGCCGAGGTGACGGGAATACACAGCGGCCTTTTAAGAGTATCTGAAACTGGCCCCCAGTGTCTATTCGACGATTTCACCACTTGACCATCTTCACCGCGCCTGGATCAGCCCAACGAACTAATGGTCCACTGGCAGTCCCCGGCTGAGGTGCAAGCTGATGCTGGTAGGTCGGGCCACAGTACGGTATCAGCGTACTAACTACGGTCATCACCAGCTGCCTTTAATAACTTTATGCATGCTCTCTTGGGTCTCTACATGTGGGTCACGCTTCATAATCCCGCATATATGCGCCTTTTACCGTGATATCTATAGATGGGAGTTTGTCGCCTCACTGGATTTCGATTGGCAATTCATTTCTGGAAAGAAAAAGTTCAGATGGCCATTGGTGATGTCGTCCCTCTACTACCGATTACTACTTGCTAACAGCCTTGGATTCCCAGACATTTTACTTTGCGGGTCGTTACTGTCTTTTATTTGCCCTGATAGGAATGTGAGGCTGTTCTCTTCCAAACGGGTTGTCCCGACCATGACGATTTCTGCAGTGCCGTTGCCCTCAATGTCAGAACAGAGATCGATTGTCAGGGCCTGTATACGTTTAACCAAGTATTTGGAAACGCGGCCGTCGGGCTCGCGAGTATCAATCTCTCAATCAGAACGTAAGTCAATTGATCGACCGACTTCTTTTCATAACGTCCTTCGCGCTGCCTAGCATGGCCGTGTGGTCTCAAGATAAATATATCGTGGGCTTCCTGGTATTGGTTATTCTTGGCCATTGGTCGTTTCTCTTACACGGTGAGTAGTCCAAGATCCCCACCGGACATCGACATATTTCGGCTGCTAGGGATTCTTCTCAAGGCTACCTGGATCCAAGGCGCTTGTGTCATCATCTACACCGATAATCGAATCCTCGCAATAGGCTTCATATATTCCATGGTTTTTGATTTTGTCGTCCTGTGCTTGACCGGCTGGAAACTTGCATTCCCTGCAAACGGCCGTTCGAGACTCATCGATCTTATATTCAGCGACGGACTGATCTATTTTCTTATTGCGTAAGTCCGCATATATGCACCTTCCAAGGCCGATTAACAAGATTGCGTCTCTAGATTCTTGGCAAATCTGCTCGCAACAGTGAGGGCAAGCACGTTCCGACTACCTGGTACTGATTGTTTATAGATTTTTATGTTGCTCAACTTGAATGCGGTCATGTCCATCATTGCAAATGTTCCTGCTGCAATTGCATCCACTGTATGCGCGCCGGAATCATTCATCCTTATCCAAGCTAACTCCAAGTCAGATTGTAGCATGCCGAGTGGTCCGAAGATTGACGAAATTTACTTCCCAGAGCGCTGAAGTCTTCGTGTTTGTACAACCGGATATCTGGTTTTTCGCTCTCTGACACGTCTGCTGCCTAGTTCGACCGCTCAGTCGACGGTTGCATTCCGCGCACCTCCAACGTCGACATCTCACATCTCAATGAAAAAAGGGGATAGTGTTCACATACAGGTCTGCCCTCTTCCAATACAGCAGCCGTCCATGCTGAATGATCTGGCGGGATATGTCAGATGAGCTCTCTTGTAGTAAATACCCCTGAGGCGGAGTACGATGCTGCGGGTAGAATTATCCAATGCGAAGAGTCCGACCTCGAAGCGCAAGCCATCAATGACGAATTCAAAAAACCACCATATTAGCTTGACGCTGCCTGCATCATGCGAAATGTTTGGTGTCGACGCCCTACATCTTGCACTGTCATGCCAATCGACGTCGTCCATCAGTACTTGCATCACCCTTGTTACAGAATCCAGTCGCATTCCGATTTCCATCTTCTGCCTTGTCAAGCAAAGACAGTGCACCACTGATTGTTTCAGTCAAGGACGACTTTTCTTCTTCTTGGACACTGTGTTGGTTACCACGTTAGCAGCATACGATACAAATGGACAATCGTAGAACAGTATTGTACGAGTTTTTGCATCCGCATAGTCCAGTGCTGAAGATATCAGATGGCACTCTGAGATGATGCCGATGGGGCCCCGTGCCGACGCACATTCGAGCTCCCACTCAATTGAGCGTATTGTACTAGTAACTGAACCAAAACTGAACGTTTGAACAGGCAAGGGATAATATTGTCATTGCCCGCTATAAACAAAGACTTCTGGAGTTCGACACGGGTTCAATGTCATTTGGTCAAATCACCTTCACGAAGAAGAAAAATGTAGGAGCACAAGAACAACAACGAAAGCGCGGGTAGAGGGTGGTTCTCGGATCGGGAAACATAAAAACTTGATTGTGATGTATACTCGGTCGAGAAAACGTGGCACAGTCATCAAGTGAGAAAATTGTTAGGATCGCCAAACGGAGCGAGAAATGCACGTGTTGAGGCCAGGTGTGATATAGACAAACAAACAAAACGTCCATCCTCGATCCCCAGCCCCAGTGGCCGTGCCAACGCTATTCATGGTGTTGACCGTCCTTGCTAATCGTCGCGAGCCAAATCGTTGTCTACCATCGACTCCCCCTGCCCACGAGAATAACCAACCAGCTTCGTGAGAGTGCGTGACGGGTCGTGCATGTCCATTCGCCTCGAGATGTTCGTGATAGGAATGTGCCTGCAGATGGGGATGGTTGGTGTCCCACTGTGAGGCCATCGCAGCATGCGCGTACTTTCGTCCGATTACGTCTCACCGTGCAGCTCGAGCTCGAGCTCTTCGTCGTGGTCCGCATTCCCCGACGTGACTTGTGTTGGAGATCCAGACCTACGTTACTGTAGATAATTATTTACTACTATTTTCCCTACATTTCCTTTTACGGACATCGCGTATACTCGACGCGTCCGTTCGTTCACCTTTCCTCCAGTCACGTACCACTCGACTGGAGGTAAACTATTATCCTACCTCTTATATTCATTCCTTACTTAGTACAGTATTTACCCTCCGTCTAGCCTCGGATCCCAACAACTTGCTCAAACTCTCGGGTGCCGCCAACCAAGGTATTCTGCAGCTGGCGTTCCTGCGCGGTCGCAAAGAGAGCCCCTAACATCTCAACTGGGAACGACTCTACGCACCGCGGGGTGTGGTGTTGAACCCTCCGCCGTTGTGATTGCCCGGGCCGCTCTGGGGACTCGAATAGGCTACAAGGCGGTCGTCTGCCTGCGTGAACACGACGCTGTGGGACATGGAACTTGCTACACCACCCTAGTTTTGTCCATGGCGGTGCCAAGGTTGAGTTTGGACAAGCCAAAAGATACTCGAGGGCCTAAAGATTCACTGTTAGAAGGTTCAGAGATCACGTGGACTTGGCTAAATGCCACATGGATGGAGAGATCCGTCGCGCCACTAGCCTGGTCCATAATCGGAGCAGACATGGCAGATGTGCCTTGGGTGTGCCCGTGGCTCGTGAACAGATTGCGATCTGATGGCATCGACTACGATCTCAGGTGAGAGAAGTACTCGACGTTCTCTCGTTCCTTCTCTCGAACACCCCATGATGGCAACCCAGGATAAGCATGTGAGTTCTGAGCGTGCGCAGCAGCATTCGCGGTGGATCTGAAGCTGCTCGTGTGCGGCGGTTGGCGGATATTCGATGAAGGAGGCGTGCTGCCTTGGACTAAATGTTCCTTTGTCGGTCACGGAGAGCATCAAACCAAACGTTGGAGTGACCGAGCGCTGAATGAGTTCTGCGAAGGGGGTAACATGGTCTTAGGGAGGACCATCACCCGAAGCAGACGAGGCCGTTGGGAATCTCCTCTCAGGTATAAAGGCCAGTGGAGGCACCCTGCTAGCGGAGGTTGACAGGGTGGAAGAGGCAAAGCCATCGTTGGACCGGTCTTGTCAACCACTTAAGGCACATTCGAGGGTGTTCAGGTTCGTTTCGCAGGATTTTCGGCGGGGACAGAGGTCGTAGACTCAACAGAGTGACACTGCTCAGAGCCAGATACACGAAAATGAATCATGTTGAGTGTCGCAATCACAGAATCTCTGATAGTAGTGACAGGAGAGGACGGTCCCGAGATTGGAGATGTTGGTGGCGGGGTTGTCACGAACTGGAATTGCTCCATTTGAGCCAACCTCGTATAGACCCATGGAGGAGGCCAAAGCGGCAGTGTGAGCGACGGGCGTAATGGAAGAGCTCGAGACATCTTACTTGCCTGATGAAAGCATCGAAAAGGGGTTGCGGCCGAAGGATTGGCTGGGGCACCGGGTCTGACGTCCGTCAGTATCGATATTTCCCTGACTTCCGGTTTCGGTTGCTCGACGTATTTGGCGACTGACCTCGGGTTGTCGACTTCCTTGCTGAGTTCGATGGGCTTTTCGATCTCCCAGAAGACGTCGACGGTTTCTCTACGTCTTTGACCACTTCCATCTCTTTCACGACCACGACATTCCTCCAACGCCCTTGTCATCGTATTGGTCTCCGGTGACTGGGTTCAGTTCATCCATCTCCCTCCACTCCGTAGAGGACGCCACGGATGACCAACCCACCCGACCCGAGATTCTTGACATCTTGATGCTCTCCTCGTCGATCTCGGAATTGGCTGACATCGTCAATATCAAATGGACGTCATCCAATACTTACCTGGGCATCATGAAAATCACCCACATCTGTCTCTGTTCTTGCACCCGTCTCGGTGACCCTGTCGTCGATGTCGGATTCGAAATCGTAAGAGGAGGGAGTGGAAAGAGAAAGAAAGCCAGGCGTGCGGGTCTCCGCTACCATTGTCAGAGGACTTGGATCTGGAGAAGTCGGAGTCGTGCGACGTAGACAGGGTGGTACTAAGTAGTAGGGGTGCCTGCAGAGAGGCGAAATGACGTTGTTTTCTGTGGGGAGATGCTGCACGGCCAGGTTAGCGTGAACCCCGAGGCCAGTACGCCAATCTCGGTCAGCCAGAGGAGTACTAGCGCCGTCGCACCCCTCTCGATCTCACACTCGACATCCTTGGTCTCCCGACTGTCGAGTACGGATCACACTGGCCATCCGTATTCCCAACTCCGTGGAAAGTGCTTCGGACAGTACCTCAGGTTGTCGGGAGAAAGAGGAGATGACTTGACATAGACACGCGGGCTGTTGCAATGGGCGAGACATGTCAATTAGGAGTCGCTTGAATCGTTCAGCAAACGAAATGTCGCTGTATCCTTTGCAACCCTCACTGCTGTTGCATCAATGTCCTGGAATAGCTCATCCCTACTGGAGCATGGCCAAGTTGAATCGGCGCTTCTACTAAATAATATATATATTATATATATTATATTATTTTCTGCGAATACGGTCACGCTTGTGACCAATGCTAGCCTGAGAGTGCTTGGCATCAGCGGCATCAGCAATATCCGACATCTTGCGCTTGCGCATGGAGCAATACGCATCGCTTTCTCGTCTCAAACAATGGTCACCGAACTCCACCTCGATGCAAATTCTGCGAAGCTGAGAATCTTCAAACGACATATGGCACATCATCAACATAGCATTGCTTTGGCCCCGTCCGTTACCTTATCGCTCAAAAGTGTCAGAGGCTCGCCGCATCAGAGGTCTGTTTTCGCTTTCAGGTAGCCGTGCATTCTACGACCACAAGATAATTTACCGTGCGAGGCGGTTCGCGGTTGAATCCCCGCGTCTACAAACCCCGGCTACTTTGTACCTTTTGGATGAACGGGTGGCCGTTTCCTACTATCGTCGATGTGAGATTCTCGGGTGTGTAACGATGAATTACGCAACGCTGAAGGACTATAGAACCTGGAAGTACGTGGGTTTGTTTATAGTTCGATGATATGTACGTTGACACTCTTCGTTGTAGGTCGTAAGTTCGGGCTTCGGTGACTCAATGTCCATATCAATATGGAGGTTCAAAGATTGATGTCCGCTTTGCCGCGGCCCTCACGGGGAATCAAATGTATACCAGAGGATCATGCGTTGCCAAATTTACCTGCTATGCCTGATTACGTTCCCGGACAACCTGCAAGGTATAAAAACCTCCAGACTCACTGAATCCTGCAGCAAGAAGTTTTGTTCCTTCAAGTCCTCTTGTGTGCTCTACCATGATAAAGTTGATTTTCATCTCATCCCTCACACTTATATCTGGGGCTGTGGCGGATCGCACCCTGACCGTCTATAACGGCTGCCCTTTCACTATCTGGTAAGTGGAGCGTCGTGGATGACTGAGTTCACCAACGACTTCTCAAGGCCGGCGTTGTTCACTGGCACGGGTCCTCATCCTAACTACCCTACTGGGTACGCCGCTCCTTTCGCGATGTTGCGCGCATGCTAACAGGGTTCGAAGATGGCAAGCTGCAGCATACACCTCCGTAACATTCCAAGTACTATCCATAACCCTATTTTTCCCCTCCGTGTGATATTTATTTGAACTGTAAGGTCCCGAGTGACTGGACTGCTGGCAGAATCTGGGTATGTTGGTATATGGCAGTATTGCCATCATCTCACGTTTTTTCTCCAGGGTCGCCGAGACTGTGACTTCAGCAGCAACCCAGGCCCTAACTCCTGCCTTGATGGTGGTTGCAATGGCGGTTTGCAGTGTGTTAACACGGTATGGCTTGTTACATTATTATCCTGAATATCCTGAATGAAACATGGATGAAGGGTGTCCCTCCTGCTTCATTGGCAGAATTCACGCTTAGCGCTAATGGTCTGGACTACTATGATGGTTGTACCCTAAGACGCTTTGCTAGCCCTGTACTGACAGTCGGTCTTAGTCTCCTTGGTCGATGGATATAACTTGCCGCTCGCCATCACGAACAATGTGGGTTGTCATATCGCGGACTGCCCAGTTGATCTTGGCCCAAATTGTTCGTGCCGATTTGTTCTGCTACGTTACAGATGGTTGATCACAGTACGTAGGTCCTGCACCCCTCATTGGACCCTTTGACTCGTCCGGCTTTCCTGTTGGATGCAAGAGTGCTTGCGAGGCTAACTTGGACGGTAACCCGAGTGAGTAACCATACACGCAATGTGAAGTTTCCTGACATGGTTTCTTGTAGCAAACTCGGCCAACTGCTGTACCGGCCAACACAACACCCCTCAAACCTGTCCACCCTCTGGTGTCGCGTATTACAGCTACTTCAGTGCGTACAATGATCATCAGCAGCATGAGAACGTACATTGTTCTAACAACGTTACATGATAACAGAGAACAACTGTCCAAACTCATATTGCTATGCCTATGATGAATCGAGCGGCACGGCATTGTGGACGTGCCCCTCCGGCCGTAACGCCGCATACACTGTCACATTTTGCCCTCCGCCTTAGGCTTAGGGCTAGAAGCTGAAAGAATGCATGATATTGTTTCTTGTCAAATTTCTATGCTGCACTGCTTGCCTCGTTCACTGGTAAATGTACAACTTGGTGGAGTGTAGATGGCCAAGGGATCGCCACAATTCCAATCGCTTTACCATTCGGACTTATCGGCTGAAAAAATCTTTCTTGGATCCCTTTCCCGTTTGGAGGGGGCAAAGACGGTCCGACCCGTTTGGTGACTCGGGGTGTACGGCCACTGGCATTGTTACCGTCGTTGACGACTCGGTCCCTTTTCGATCGAAGTAATGTTTGAGGGCTAAGATAGTACCTGACTAGGTTCGTTAGACGCCGGGAGCCTGGTTTCTGTGAAATTTGCTATAAACATCTGTGCTGACTCGCTTGCTTACCATACGTCGAGGAAAAAAAAGCTGGCACCTATCTGAGGGAATCAACATGAGCCCTTTTCGCCGGCAAAGGGCGGGAATGACACCTAAACACATAAACGACAGCATTGGAGAATAAAAGTTGAACTCGTGGATGCAAGTTTTCCGTGCGGCCGATGTTATCTTTGAGCAATCTGAACCTAAAAGGTGCAAATTTAGTTCTAGAAAACGCCTTGAGAATGGCAAGTAAACTTGGGACATGTAGTCTTATAGAGGCCGGCAGCCACCAGAGAAGTGTGCAATAAGGATATACGAGATAAACCTTGATTCTCACCAGCAAATAGCCCTCGCCTCAGAAAGGAGTTGCATCATGAGTGCAGCGATCAATACAAGTGAAAGGAAAAGATCCTCTTGCGAAGTCATGTGTCCTAGAGGGGAAAAACTACTTGGCAAAGAACTCCGCGGTCTTCAAGGCCAAATCAAAGGATTGTAGAAGTAAGGCTCTTCCATACCCACACTGATCCGCACCAATCCCTCCTCAATCCCGCCCATTCAAGCTCACTGTAGTGAGCAAGGAACGTATAAGGACATGCCAGCGTGAAGCTCGTTCCGAGACTGGGACCTTTCTGACAGGGCAGTGCATCAAAGAAGGCTTTCAACGAATGAAGTAAATGTGAGGGAAATCAGCCTACCATAACCTCCTTCGGGGTGTTTGCATCGCAGATAGTTATTGGGGCGTCGTGTACTTCGGCGGTGGATGCCCTCCGCGGCCGATCATGACCGTAGGAATGCACAGATAGCTTGAGTATTGTCGTCGATGATACGCACAAAGTCACGCGAATTTCGTTCCGTATATAGAGCATCTTCATCGAAGTCGTCCTTTCGCCAAGCTGTACACCAAACTGAGTTGCGAATTACTTTAGAACGTTGGCGACCTACTTTCCACCCATAGGATTCGTGTCACCACTGAATATCTTGGACAGGCTTGTAACGACAATATCTGCGTATGGTAAGACCTCGACGCTGATGAAGTTTCCAATCGTATCATCGATGACCAGCAAAAAGTCATGTTTATCTGCGAATGCCATAGTGCGAGGAAGATCTGGGCAGCGCAGAAGCGGATTTGATGGAAACTCTGTTCAAAGAGCAAGAATTGGGGGTCTCGTTGGGTTTACACTAGAGTCTTTGTCGAGGAGAGTTTCCAGGGTATCATGATCCGAGACAAGCCCATGACCAAAAAAAATGGGCCCCTGGTCCCGACTTCTCTAGAACTTTGAGAGTATCAATGCAAGGGAATCTTGGTCAAAGGCATTAACAAGGAACGTTACGAGGAAAACGGGAAGTCAGCTCACCCAAAACAAGCGCTCTTAGCCGACGGGCGCGCTCGCAGGCAGAACTGGTGAGCGTTCCAAATCGCGGCTATCTCGGTGGGGAAAAGAAGCATGTCGTCTTCACTAACGCCCTGAACACCTCTGCTTGGTCTGATCACGGTGTCCTGGGTGCCAGCGCAAGATCTCTTGGGTCCCCGGCAAGAATACCCGCTATCCGTCTGCGGAGGGCATGCTTTGTGAATGCGGCAGAACTGAGGGGTAAGTTACGTCCATATCGTTCTTTAGTTGTCCGGGTAGGCAGATGGTCTTTCCTGTGGCTGTGCCCCCTCAATGTTTCCGACTTCGACACTACCTTCGACTATCCGTCAAATCCTAACCTCAAACGCGGACACTGCGGCAAAAGTACACGTCCATGGTTGGATAAAGTCCGTCAGACGGCAGAAAAACCTTACTTTTGCAGTCGTCAACGACGGCAGTTGTGCTTCGGGGCTCCAGGCTGTCTTGAGCAACAGCCTAGACGCGAACTTTCATAGGTGTGTTTGTTTTCCGGTATTTTTGGCTTCTGAAATGCCTTTGACGCGTACACCTCTGTCAGAATGACTAATGGGGCGAGCGTGCGCATGACCGGAAGGATTGTGACCAGTCCAGGAGCCGGTCAAGCCCAGGAACTACAAGTGGACTCGCTAGACATACTTGGCGACTGCAGCCCGGACGTCAGTCCATATTCGACTCTTGCTTCTCTTTCTTGCTCACGCTCGTCTCCAGGCATACCCCATCCAGAAGCAAGCCCTCACTTTGGAGTACCTCAGGGACCATGCCCACCTGCGTCCCCGAACAGACGCGAACGCAGCCATGCTCCGTCTTCGCAGTTCGCTCGTAAAATCTCTCCATACCTTCTTCGACGTACGTTTCACACCCAAGCAAAGAACCTCCTCGCTCACCACTCACCAAAAGCTACACAGCGACACGACTTTTTCTATGCCCATACCCCCATCCTTACATCCAGC
This sequence comes from Boletus semigastroideus, assembly GCA_038090295.1. Lineage (NCBI taxonomy): Eukaryota > Fungi > Basidiomycota > Agaricomycetes > Boletales > Boletaceae > Boletus > Boletus semigastroideus. The sequence goes on from JBBPMK010000081.1 coordinate 41,991, forward strand.
GACTGCGAAGGCGCAGGGGAGACCTTTCGCGTGACACCCACGTCCGCGTCCCCAGAATCCACGCCGCCAGATGCCCATGCCGAGTTCTTCTCCAAACCAGCCTACTTGACCGTCTCTTCCCAACTCCACCTCGAGGCCCTCGCATCGTCCCTTTCCCGTGTATACACGCTCTCTCCGTGTTTCCGCGCAGAACGGTCACAAACGAATCGGCATCTGGCCGAATTTTGGATGCTCGAGGCGGAGTGGGCTTGGACGAACGAGGTTGGCGACGTATGCACTCTTGTCGAGGCCTGCGTCAAGGACGCACTGGGTTCCGGACACGACGAGCGCGCATTGCTCGCAAGAGGGTTCACTGGACAAGACGAACGGCTCAAGAGCTTGGAAAGTGCCGCGACCTCCGCGCCATGGGCACGGTTGACATACACCGAGGCGGTCTCCGAGCTCGAACACTATCACTCGTCCATCGCGTCGCGAACGCGCCCGTTCGCGTTTGAACCCAAATGGGGTCACGCATTGCAGAGCGAGCATGAAAAATGGCTGAGCGAGGTGCTCGTCAAGGGACCCGTGTTTGTCACGGACTACCCGAGTACGCTGAAGCCATTCTACATGCGGATGAACGACGACGAGAAAACGGTCGCGTGCTTCGATCTTTTGGTACCATTCGTCGGGGAATTGGTGGGTGGATCACTGAGGGAGGAACGGTTAGAACCACTTCAGCAACGAATGTCTTCACACGGGCTGGATCCTACAGGAGAAGAATACGGTTGGTACGTGGATCTCAGGAGGTACGGAAGTGCACCGCACGGTGGTTTCGGCCTGGGGTTGGAACGACTGGTCAGTTGGATGAGTGGCATCGAAAACGTACGCGAATGCATTGCAATGCCGAGGTGGGCCAAGAGGATGCTGCTCTAATCGGTTACATACCAACTACTTAGTGTTCAACGTCAACCTCCGAAGCCATTGTAGTCCATTTGGTATTCTGAACGTCACTATCGATATCAAGGATGCCCGACGCAAAACAAACAAGCAAGCAAAAGTCCGAAGAAATGTCCAGAAATAATGATCGTAATGTACAAACTGTCCGCTTGTTGCATGTGTCCAAAATATTTAAGCAAGGTCCGCGAACCCCACACGAGTGTTGGCGAGGTCAAAAATGGTGTAGACGTTCTGGAGGAAAACGTCTCCGATGATCCACCACGCTTTCAGGAAGAACATCAGCGGAATCTATGTGACATTGACAGGCGAGAGACACGAACGGCTCCCTCCGCCAGCAAGACCAACGATGCAATCTGTCGATCCATCTGAGATCGGTCCGAGGTTGAAGGTAGAAGGCGAAACAGTCCAGTTACGAGAACCAAATGTCAACGTCGGTGCGAGCCAATCAGCAACGTCACAAGGGGCTAATCATGAACAAGACGTGAGTGGATGTCCTGCACTGCATAACACGAGAGGACGTACCACACCAGACCCCACCTCCAATATCAGGGCAAGGCTTTGCGCCAGTGACGTCGGCATAATAAGCCTCAGCAATGCTGTCGCTCGTCACGATCAAGGTCGTTCCGGTGTCAATGATCGCCTGTGCGTACGAAGTCTTATTGACGACGATCACATCGGGAGTATCGTTCAAGCCGGGACGATAGAGGCCAGCAAGTGGGATTTGCCAGTACGCCGGAAGAGACACGTTGACATACTCGGTGGTCGCCTCTTGATACATATCCGTATTAGTTCCGCCTATCGAAAGTTCACTTTTGCCAGGACTGGAGGAAAGAGCGAGACCGAATACTCCCTGCGACACGGTCCCATTGGAGACCATGGTCTGGAACACAGGCGAAGCTCCAAAAACGGATATCGGAGGAAAAGCCATGCCAAGCAGTCCGTCAGGCCGGAAAGTAGGGGCCTCGAAACCAGTGGAGTATGTCGTGGCAGCGCCGAGGGTCTGGTTTGCAGCCTAGTAACAAGGTAATGGGCCATGTGCGTTCTAACGAAGTAGATAATACCTCATATCCGCTCATGTACACGTTGTCCGCATATTGCGTGCCATTCACCTGCGAGCCATCTCGGTATGCTAACTGGAATGTCTGGTAAAGATCAACGGAAGTTGAAGAGGCTGAGCGATTATATCGCGTGTGCCCGTCACAAGTACAGTTGCAGGTTTGATCTGGCAGAAACAGGTCCGCTGAACCGGTGTCGAAATCAACTGTATGAAAGACGAATATATAGATCAAGCAACACACGAGAAAGGAAACAATAGTACCTGTAAAATTCTGCGGGGGAGTACCAACACTGATGGTACCTATCCACATGTTAGAATTGACCTCGGAGAGGGGTATGTCATCTTTTTTGGTAAGATGACCCTGTGCCAGAACGTGATTGGGCGTACTACCCAGCGGCAGACTGCTTGGATCAGGGGCGATATTCTTTTGCCAGCGTTTTTCCACCTTGTCTGGTGGCAGGGTTGTTCCAACGCCACTGAATGCTTGCGCCAAGGGGTGTGGGGATCCTGTATTTAATTCGTACGCAGCGAGCGTGTTGCGATATTTCCTTTGTGCGACAGGTTAGTTTAATATCAAAAAGGAAGAACAGCGAAAAGTATTGTCATCACACAACCTCGTGTTGTAGCAATTCAAGTCGAGGCGACAAGAACAAGCTGGCAGGAGGACACTTACATCGCAACGCTGACTGCTTGTATATTGAAGAAATCCTTTTTAGAATAGTCAGCTGCGTAGTTGGAGTGCGTGGCATGATCGCGTGAGTTATGGCTTGGAGCCAAACCAGCCTGACGGGGTGAATGGGTGATGAACGACCTGTGTTCGAGAGGAATTCGAATAACATTTAGATCTGTTGCAACTGTGTGGAACGAAAAGGAGAGAAAAACGAAAAGTGTGGCAATGGTTGTCCCAAAACGCATTGTCTGGTGGAGCAAAAACGGGGAAACACGTTGGATAATGCCAACCTAGCTTCTTTATATCCTCCCGGGTATAGGGAGGCGACATCGGCTATGTACATTGTAAGTGAGCCTATATCTCTGTCCTAAAACAATGAGGCTACCGCTTCGACGTGGCTTTTCTGTTGACTTGGCAAGCTAAATTGCCATTCCATCAGTGCAAGACATACATGCAATTGTGCAAGCACTCGCTTTGGATCAGACAAGCGACTGCTTTTAACATTGTTTCATCGAACAAAGGGAAATACAACCGATCTTGGTTCACAATGAAAAGTACATAACAAACGAGGTCAGAAGGCGGGTTCCTCAGCAAACGGCTCGGTTTGGTGAGGAGCATCCTGGCCAGAAGCAGGTTCTTCCGCCACAGGTGGAGCAGCCGAGAAAATGGCAGGTTCTCTTGACTCTGATGATGGCTCCGAAACAATCTTGTCTACTGGTGGCTCCCGAATTTGAACGGAATCGGGGAGTGGTTTCTTGGGGCCGACATGCCCTTCAGGGTCCCAGCCCTTCATGCTGAGCAAGGGGTTAGATATGCTCCACAAATCGTACGATACCGAGCTTACATCTTAACTTTGATACCAAGGACACCCTGCTTCAGTAGCACATGTCGCACGGCGTAATCAACAAAGTCACGAGCAGGTTGACCAGAGTGGATCATGAACCCGTCGGTGAATTTCATCGATTTGGCACGCGCGGCACGAAGTTTGCCAGATACGACAACTTCGCAACCCTTGGCACCAGACTCCATGACGAAACGAAGAACACCATAACATGCCCTGCAACTCAGTTTAGATGAAAAGCTGGTGATCAATGTCATCGACCTGCCTCCTGACAGCAAGGCCACCGAGGAGCTTGTATCGCAAGCTCTCACACTGCGCAATCGCAGAGAGCCCACGATGCTGGACCTTTTCGGCGTACAATTCGAGGGAGTTTTCGGGGAATTTGAAACGCTTTTGAACGAGCGCAGTCAGCTCGCGGATGCGGCGAGCTTTCTCGCCAAGCACCTCTTGGGTGTGGGTGGCGCGGATGATGATCTGACATGGACATGTGGACTTTGCATAGACGGAAAGAATAGCACACATACCTCGGTGCGTGCATGAGTAACACGGACGTCACAACCAGAGTAACCTTCCTCGGCGAGTTCACGAGTAAAGAATTCGTTGAGCTCAGCACGGAAAACACCGTCTGCAACAAACTTGCGTCTTTTGCTGATTTGACCGGACATAGCCTGTAGGTGAGGATGATAAGCATCAGCCGAACGAAAGCAACCCCATCCATCCCAACGTGCCACATTTCCAAGTACGTGGCATACCCCAGCATCAAGTATACATCAAGCCTAACATGCAGACGAAACGAACCTTGTGGAATGTATGTCGTTTGAAGGTCGGGCGTTGTGTTGTTGAGGTCGTTCGAGCTTCTTCTTCGTAATCTCGCTTCAAACTCCGCTTCAAACTACTGCCATTTCCGTTCGAACCCCTGTTGTGCAACTACCTATGGTGCACATAATTACCGCATATTTTTTGATCGCAGTATGGTCATTCCACCACACTATTAAACCGTTCCCTCTGGATCCAAACGACCAACTGTCCTACCACCTCTTTGAACGCGAAGTAAGTAAAGCCCTGTTGCTACAGCCCGTTCTGACTCCTCTCTAGCCTTTCTTATCATGAACGTAGTATTCGCAGGCGAATGCGGCATCGGAAAGAGCTCCCTTGTTAACATGGTCATCGGTCAAGACGTCGCAAAGACCTCCAACGACACGACGGCATGCACAAAGGCAGTCCGGCTGTACAAAGTACCTGCTGATGGATACAATCTGAAGCTTTGGGATACGCCTGGCCTTGATGAAGGCTCCTCGTCACATACAAACACCCGGGCGTCGGACGCGTTGGTCAAATTACTTCGCTGGCTGAAGAAAAACGGAGACATTCACCTCCTCGTATATTGTATGAATGGGAACAGGGCCAAGGCAGCGCTCTTGAACCACTACGAAAGTATCCGTGATTCCCTTCCTCCCACGGTTCCCTTGGTTGCAGTCGTGACACGCTTGGAAAGGTACCAAGACCGCATGGAAAATTGGTGGTCCAACAATGCGCAGGAACTAGCCAGCCTTGGCATGAACTTTGCTGATCACACCTGCATCACTACGCTTCCAATTCGTCATGGGCTGCCTCCTGCCTTTCGCGAGCGTTGCTTCTATTCCCAGAGAGCAGTCCGTGACTTGATTCGTCGCAACTGCCCTTCACAATTACTTCCTGTAAGATTTCCCGTGACGGGAGCCTCGAACAATGCAACACGCAGACAAAGGGTGAGGCTCGTTCCACATGTTTCTTACGAGTAACATACGAGTTTGGGTTTCTGAACACAAAGGATTCCGACAATTCTAGCTCATGGGCCATGGATGCACGGTTACATCGAGCACGAGCAACTACGCAGCTCCGAAGAATCCCCACATCTTTATTGGTGTAGGCCCCCCCACCCCTCTGTTATTCTTGAGAGGCGACCTGGGCATATTGATTTGAGTGACAGCATTACAGTAGTTATAGGCTGATGGCTCCTAGTGGAGTGCGTGTAAATTAGAAAAAAAAAAGATCTGTATTGTATCGTACCGCGTTGAGGTCCTCCAGGTTGGCAACTTCAAGTTGGTATGCGAGTGAGTGAACCCGTTTGGAATGACGTCATCGACTCGGAATTTGGCATACCTAACGCTTGAAAATACCGTGATAGCAAAGGACTATAAGACCATGGTTCATTTGCAACCCAGAGGGAGACAAGCAGTATTCTAGAATGATGAGTGAAGCCACGATGACAGCAAAATCATGGAGGTACGTACTAGTGCAAGAACCTTTAATCAGGTCCTGGCTCCTAGCTCATCTGAGTTATCACTCTCCGGCCACCCGCTGGAGCGATTTCGTAAAGGAATCCGAGATTTTCAAAGGCGCCAGAACAGACACTAGCTCAACTTTGACATTCAAGCTTCGGTGTCATCACCCCGATATTCGCAAAACTCCAGGTGACATTACGATGCTTGGCAGAATACAATGCCTAACGAAGTCGTACGGGATAATCTAAACGTGTAACAAAAAGACAAGATGTAGATAGACGTGGTAAGATAGGGTATAGGTGAAGTGATCAGGGAGAAAAAACGTATGCTTTCCATGGCAGATCCCGTAGCTGTGAATAAACGTGATGAGATTACAAAGAGTCGAAAAGAAACAACACACACCGATTCGAATTCCTATGAGGCAGGTGGAACAGATCCCCCGACGTTACCCGCACCACCGGTGACTGTATCCTTCACCTGGTTAACGGCCGCATCGACCTGACCAGTAACCCCTCCGGGCAGATTACCGGGAAGGTTACCAGGCAGATTGCCGGGGAGGTTACCCGGCAAACCCCTTGCACCAACCGGACCAGCAGCTTTCGGGGCAACACCGGCGGCGCCAGATACTTGATCCTTCACCTCTTGCACGGTCTTGTCAGCGGTTTGCTGACCGTCGGCGAGAACCTTTTTTGGGTCGGGGAGACCGTTACGGCGAACATGACCAGTACCGGAGGTCAAACCGCTGGTAGCACCTTTGAGGCCGTTACCAGCAGTACCACCGACTCCACCGACGGGATTAGATTTAACAGTGTTGGTAGCACCGGATACAGCTCCCTTGGCGTTACCTGCGAGTTTGCCTGCCTGACCACTGGCCAATCCGGTATCGGTGCCCGTCAAGCCAAGGTCACGCGGCACGGAACCACCCGGAAGGCTTGGGGGGGCAACTGGAAGACTCGGAGGAACACCACCCGGAAGACAGCCTGGAAGACAGCCTGGAACACCACCCGGAATACAGCCTGGAATACAGCCTGGGAGACCACCCGGAAGGCCTGGGACATCAGGGTGGAGCTCATCTAGAGGATCGAGCACATTAGACGACGCGTTCGCAATGAATGAATCACGAGTAATACCTCGAGTCCCGATTGGCATGGCGGATGCAGCAAGGGCAAGGGCAAGAGATACGAAAGCGATAGAACGCATGCTTGAAGTTCAATGAGTGAGATGAGTAATGAGTGTGGAGGAGAATTGAGGACTCTGAAGAGAGGACGTGCACAAGAAGATGCAACTGGAGAAGGAAACGATCCCCAGCAGCCTTAAATATCGGTCGCTATTCTGGTCGGAGATATCTAACGTGCTTCTGTAAATTTTTTTTCGTCATGCAGACGTAATGCCTGTGTCAAGGATATACGTACGCCGAAGGTTGGATGCTGTCAGGCGACTGCAAGCGATTTTGATTCCTGAGTTGGGCAAAGGACCAATGGTTGTGAAGTTTCCTAGCACTGCGATACCAGCTCTCATTGAATGAATGACATAGTATCCATTCGTTCCCGATGGCAGAACTTCGAACGCCTCTGAGAAGAGGTCAGTTAAATAAGGTATTGCATACTTCGAAGATGCCGGTACTAATCATTCATCAACGGCAGGTAACAAAAGATTCAGTAAAAAAACGTACTTTATACTCCCCAGTATGGACTAATGGTGGAAATGGGCTCCACCGGGTCCACTTTTAGCCCACCAACACGTTGCTTCCGCTCCAAGGATCGCATAATAAATTACTCTCAGTACCAGAAATTGTCGTTGGGTGAGTCGACCAGGACGGAATGGAACCTATCAGAGACAGGATTGCAGACTCGAGGGTCAACCTTTGCTTCAGTCCAACTTGTGTCGCTCTTCAAGTCGAATCCATCGGGCCCGAGTAGTTGCTGTTCGAGTCATATTTGGGAACCCTAGCGGTTTTCCCGCCCTAAGACCTAAGAATTACCAGTCATGCGGCGCTGATTCAGGCTTGGCAGTCAGTTGAAGCGAGTATTGATGCGGCAGAAGGGTGAACCTTGGCAACGTTCAAGTTGTGTACGTCTCCAATGGTGCACTTTTACCTCCTGCCATGCCAATAATTTTGAGAACGATGTCCGTGCGTTGCGAATTCCATCTGCTGCCAAAGTGAGCTGATGGGCAATGTTAACAACAAGGATCGGTGCGGACAGGCGGCAGAAGTGACAGACAGTGACTCTGGAGGCACAGGCTTGGACGTAATGTAGGGTTGGGGGTAAGCCTATTCGTTCCGCTCCCAATGTTCTCCCTTGAGTTGGCATTTTGCGCTTGAGTGTTCTCCGAATTTCGGTCGTAGCGTCTCCCGCGAGGCGGCCCGCCCCGACCGTACGGTACACTGTCGAGTTCAGTGTGCAGTCAGTTGACGTCCAAGAACGCTAAGGTCACGCAGCCCCGCAACTACTTCCGGGCCGCCGTCCCGACGGGCCCCGTAGCTTCGTTCTATAAATTCAGGGAAGGCAACAATCCATCCGACTCCCAAACACATAAGTACGACGGGACCATTGAGAATCTGCTCATCGATCATCCTGATGGCGGCCCGAAAGATCACCCATTTCGAAACGCACGGTAGGAGCGTCCTTGTTCGCACTCTACAACGTGGTCTTTGACGCGCGATCTCGGTGGACAGATGTTCGTTTTCCGACGTCATTAACGGGAGACGGGTCGGATGCGATGTAAGTTTGTCTCACGATTACCTCTATACTAGCTGGTGTCGACTCCGGTGGCGTCGCAAGGAACACCGACTGCGACTACTCGTCCGCCTACGTCTCCATCTTCACAGACGGGGAATTGCCATTGGTCGGACATGGCATGACGTTTACCACTGGTCGCGGAAACGAGATTGTGAGTGGAACTGCTTGCTTTTCGTGAAGGAGACCCGCCACGCTATTCTCAGGTCTGTCAAGCCATTGCGGTGCTTGCAAACAAGCTCATTGGTCGTGATCCGGAGGAACTTTTCAAGAACATGGGTAAAACTTGGAATTGGTTGACCTCTGATCCACAACTACGCTGGTAGGCGTGATACGGCGATATAGAGCTGTGGCGACTGATGGCACATTCCACAAGGATCGGTCCCGAGAAGGGTGTCATTCATATCGCCACAGGTGCGGTGGACAACGCACTGTGGGATATGTTCGCCCGTGCTCGAGGGAAGCCTCTTTGGAAGCTTGTGGTAGATATGACACCGGTGAGGTTTGTTCACGTTGCACTTCATTTACAATGGGCATTCATGGAGACTGTTCTCAGGAAGAGTTGGTAGACGCAACTGCTTTCCGGTACATCACCAATGCCATCACACGTGACGAGGCCCTTGCTCTGCTCAAAGCGAAAGAAGCGGGTAAGAAGGACCGAGAGGCCGTCGTCAAAGAGGTCGGGTGAGCAACTATCCCACTACCTTGGCAACCTACACCGCTTGACAAGATCCCAGATACCCCGCCTACGTTACTTCCGCTGGTTGGCTTGGTACGAACAGCCGATCACTGCCAACAAAGCTCGACTGATTGTTCGGTCACGCATAGGCTACTCGGACGAGAAAGTTGCGCAGCTCACAAAAGAGGCCGTCGCTGCTGGTTTTAATCATTTCAAGATGAAAGTCGGCGCAGACCTCGAATCTGATCTCCGCCGTGGACTGATCATCCGCTCTATCATCGATGACCCGCAGTACCTCCCTGACGGCTCAAAGGGCCGTGATCCGACGAGTCCCGGGCTCCAGGGAAAGAACGCGGGTCCAACCGGCGGCGTGCTGATGATCGATGCCAACCAGGTATGGGACGTCCCTCAGGCGATCGAGTACGTGAAGAAACTCGAGCCCATCAAACCTTGGTAAACGATTCTGCCCAGCGAGACAATGTACTCACGTCCACGGCAGGTTCATTGAGGAACCCACCGCGCCAGACGACATCCTGGGCCACGCCGCAGTTCGCAAGGCATTGCAACCTCATGGGATCGGCGTTGCTACCGGCGAACATGCCCACAATCGCATGGTCTTCAAGCAGCTCTTGCAAGCCGAAGCCATCGACGTATGTCAGATCGATTCCTGCCGTCTGGCAGGTGTCAGCGAGGTCCTCAGCGTCCTCCTCATGGCAGCCAAGTACGCACACGACCAAGGAGGCATGCCAAAAATGGAACGGAAACTGATGCAATATTTTCCACAGATTCGGCGTGCCCGTGTGCCCACACGCGGGTGGCGTTGGTCTCTGCGAGTATGTTATTCACTTGAGGTGAGGCTCAGCGTGTTTTGTCGTTCCGTTGTCGTCGGAACCCTCGTTTCGTTGCCAGCTTGATCGACTACATTGCCGTTTCTGGAACCATGGAACGTAATGTGCTCGAGTTTGTCGACCACCTTCATGAACACTTCCTCTACCCCTGCTCGATTAACTCCAAAGGACGTTACAATGTACCCTCGAACCCAGCTGAGGGTTACAGGTCCGAGTTCATCTGTTCTGCCACGTCGCTCGATCTCACGCACGTTTGCATTTTTATTAGCATCGAGATGCGTAAACAAAGCATCGCAGAATACGAGTGGCCAAATGGCTCATACTGGGCCAAGACCCAGAACGCAGCAGTGAACTGAGATGTAAAGGCAGATCGCTAAATTTTGTATCATTAGTACATCATAAGGGAGATCAAACGAATCAAGGGGCCGTTGACATGTCACTGGAATCGTCCTCCGGAGGGTAAACCGTCGTATCGATGGGAGGATCTAGGCTAAGAATACTTCGAACATTAAGTAGAAGAAACAACGCCTTGTTCACGGATCAGCTAAACACGGACTGATTCGTATAGATATAACGAACTGCACAACACAGAAATGGGGGTTACTACACGGAGAAGCAAGAAGAGAGTGCTACACGTAGATGTATCGTCGCAACATGACCAGCCAAGCCAAAAGAACGCTACATAGTTTGGTAACTCCCTGTGACGCTTGGATGAGCGTCTATTCGTGGATGGTTCACGAGACCTACATATGCGCGCCTGCCAATCTCCGCTTCCAGTGGCTAAAATGTTGCCCGCGGGGCTGAGATCTATTGATATCACTGAAGAACCCCTCAATTCAAACGGAAATGATTTCATTTTTAACCACACACCAGAATTCTTGTGTCCTTGGAGCATACACTGCACGGTTGCACTGTGCGAGTCCCAGAACTGTACGCCACGGTCCTTGGACCCTGAAACAACCCACTGCCCATCGTGTGACACAGCAACAGACAACACGTAGTCCTATCCAACGTAGGGTGAATTCACGACCAATGATGAGTCATTCAACGCACCGTATGACCCATGAAGTTCATGGTACACTGGCTAGACTTCTCCAAGTCCTTCTTGCCATTTGCGGCGGCGTCCTTTCGCTTGGCGCCAGTTACCAAACCGCTCACGTCCCAGTATTTCAGCGTCTTGTCCAAACTGCCGCTCACCAAGCCCTTGCCATCGGGAGTGAAAGCTACGCTATACACGCTATCTCTGTGGCCTCTTAAACGTTCAATTAACATGCCGGTGGCGACGTCCCAGATTCGGACAACTGTATCGAGGCTTCCTGCAGCGACCAGTTGCCCGTTTGGAGAAATGGCAACTGAAGTCACCCCTGCATCATTATTCAATGAGTCAGGGTCATTTATTGTGAGGACTTTGGATGAGCCATCAACCATATCCCAGATACGGGCTGTTTTGTCGCCCGAACCCGATACGATAAGGCGGCCGTCCAGCGAAAAGTCGAGAGAGTAAATTTCCTGTTGATGGCCGTCGAAGACGTTGCGTATGCGTTTCTTCGCAATGTCCCAAATCTGCGAAATGAGTTCAGACATCGACCGTCCCAAAAGGGGCTACTGCCTACTCGAATTTGTTTATCTTCTGCGCCAGTAGCCAGGTATTTGCCATCAGGACTGAAGCATACGCTGCGGATGTACAAATCTCCAGCTTTTCCGGCAGTCTCGTCAGCAAGTACACTGAAGAGTATGCAAAATGACTACTATAGGATCGGAGAGGGGGTATTAACACGCACCACGTCTTCGCGCCAGTTTTGGTATCATAGATCTGCGCGGTACGATTGCACCCCGTTGCAAGGAATTTGCCGTCTGCGGAGAATCGAACACAACACACGACACTGTTGGGCAGAAATGAGATGCAATCCAAAATTACCTGAGATAGGGTATCGCTTTCTTTACCTCTCATGCATTAGCGTGTGCACCAATGCGACGTCAAGCACCCGCTTTACTTTTGGGTTAAAAACTGCAAACCAATCACTGCCTTCCTTCTTTAAATCCGGCGGGACGTTGAGTGGGTCGAGGTCGTCCGGAAACTGACCCCCGTTGGAGGAATTGCTGACCGGTGCTAGTGAGCTCGACGTGGGAGGCTGTTCTGTTGGACCCGATGGTGCCGGGTTTCCGGGACCCGGAGGGTAGGGTCCATGTGCGGATGGGGGAGGGGGAAGTCCAGGGCCCTGAAACGTCGGAGGGCCTGCAGGTGCGGGAAGCTTCGGAGTTGGACCGGGAACAAGAGAGGGGCTATAATGATCTGTTGCAGAGGGAGGAGGAGAAAAGGGAGTGCGATATCCATGAGGGGGCGGGGAACGGATGTAGCTGTGAGGAAAGTGTTTACCTGGACGGTCGCCCTTCATGCGCTCTGTCTTTATACGCTTCGGATCACGAACTTCAGCAGGACGTTCACGCTCACGATCCCGAATTTCCCGCTCACGTTCACGATCGGCACGTTCGCGGTCTTTCTCACGTTCTCGATCTCGGTCTCGGTCTCGGTCACGACCATAATAGGGGTCGTTGTAGGACCCAGGACCGCTGGCAGGGATTACACCGGGTACGGAAGTTGGGGGTGCAGGGGGGCCAGATGGACCAACAGAAGCGGGACCAACGGTAGGGTGAGGTGGGGGGTTTGCAGGGATACCTTGACGGGCAGCGTGAAGTTCTGCCCGCAAGCGTGAAAGTTCATCCTCGTATTGCTGCCGTATTTTTCCGTGTTGAGATTCGAGTTCATAGAGGGACTGGCGAATGATATTTAACTCGTTGATTTGGGAAGTAACTGGGTATGCGATGAGATTTTTCGGGGAACAAAGGGAGAAGAGCGCACCTTTGGACTCGTATTCGTCTCGTTGATTTCTCAAGAGAGACAAATCGGACGTGAGAACATCAAATTCCTGGCGAACGGTCTCAAAAGCCTCATTCAGCCTGACGTGTGTGTGCTGGCTGGGCCCCTGAGCAGGAGGGCCAGTGGGCTGGAGGCTCCTGTGCTGGTTGAAGTAAGGGTGTCAGATTGATCGAGAGAATGAGAGAGAGAAGTTCATGATTCAGACTGGCTGAAATTTGCGCTCGCGGGCGGGCAAGGCGGATATGGAAGGGGAAGGCAGGGAAAGGCGGGAGGGCGGGGGTGTGGTTGGATGAAGTGGGGAGGAAGAGAAGGAGAGAGAGAGAGAAAGGGGAACTCACGTTATAAATTGTGGAGGACATGGAAGAGGTTGGGAACGGTCGGGGTGGGTGTTGATCACCGCCCTTTATAACAAGGAGTTGGACCCTTCACTCGCATTCTTTTTCCCACGTTTGACGTTGCCGGCGGTATGTCCATTTCGGGGGTACTCGCACAGCAGGCACAGTCACGTGTTTAGAATCTACATATCGGGTATTAATTTTTAAATTTTATTTCAAACCCAGCGAAGATGATTATCTATCTCTACACACACGAGGCCCACACTCCTCCGTGCGAAACGACAACCGCGGTTTCGCTGCGACATCCACCCCTGTGTCTCTTTCTTCCTACGGCTCCGTATCTAAATTTGGTCCTTGTCTCTCATTTTCGTACCGTTACTGCCCTAGTTTGGGTTGCTTGTACTACCCACCCCCGTAATTATCACCCTCTGAAACGCCTTTTGCCCAGATACACGTGTCTGAGTGTCTCGAGCGTTGTGGTATCAAAACAACAACTTTAAACCCTCCATGTGCATCAAGCACGGCGAAAGTATCAGCATCCGCGAGTGAATCCGATATCGCCAAGGAACTAGCCTAAATTCAGACAGCGACACATCATATCACCGTAGGGTCCAACAGTCGTCGCATAAAAAATGACTATTTAACCTTGTGCTATAACACATGGTTCCTGCTTTCCATTTTCTCGCGCTATTCGCTTTACCTCGAGTCAGACGGTCTCCTACAGCAGTCGAGTGCGTTATCTTCGTCATGATCTCATGCTTGTCCTGACATGCTGGCATACAGCTTCTTTCGACCATGTCACACAATCTGGACCCTTTGACAGCCCCGGCATACTCTGTCAAGGAAGGAAATGGTTGGTTAGCCGTTTTCAATTCTGATGCACGGCGTCAGATGGACGTACAATTCCGCTCCGGTTATACCCATAAAGGGTGCGTAGGCTATTTATCTCCCCTGAAACTACTGTCAACCCGTTTTTCCAGGGTGGTTTGCTGTCTAAAGTTCTCTTCCGATGGTTCCTTGCTTGCAGTTGGAACCGACAATGCAGTCATTCTATACAATATCGAACAGCAGACAAAGTTGACGCGAGTACCCCCATATCATGACCCACATTCCGTGGTAATAATACGACATGTTCTCGTCCAGGTTTCTACTTGGCAACGAGGAAGAAGGACGGGTGTCTAATCATGCTCGTAGCGTCATCATCAGCCCTGACAACAAACTGCTTGTCGCGGGGTCTGAGGACAAATATATTCGAGTACGTCAACTATCAGTCCATTTTATGAGACCTTCTGATGCGTAATCGGTAGGTCTGGAACGTTTGTACAGGCGAATTCCTTCGAACGCTGAGCGGACACACCGGCGAGGTTTACGCGTTGGCGTTCACGACCGATTCTCGATCTCTGTTCTCCGCATCGGGAGATTGTACCCTCCGGGTCTGGGATGCGACGCAATTCTCGGTCGATGTGGCACAAGTACCGGAACCCGCTCACCGTGTACTTCACCCGGGAGAGATGTCGTCAAAAAAACCCGCCCTCACATCGGTCACGGTTGATACCACGGGGTCCTTTGTCGCCGCGGGATCACTCGATGGCAAAATTAGAGTGTGGGGCGTATCCTCGGACTCGACAAATAGCGAGCCGAACTGTATACTCCATGGACATTCGGACGGGGTCTATGGTGTCCAATTTCTGCCAAGTAACGCGGAAACGTCGACCATCTGTCTGGTTAGCGCAAGCCTGGACAAGACTTTGAAGTGCTGGGAGCTCTTGCCGGATGAGAAGCAATTCCGATGCAAGAAGACGCTGACTGGACACGAGGCATGGCCGTTTTTCACTCGCCGTGATCTTGCGATCTCATGTGACCCCACAGGATGCTGTCATGTCACTGTCGGTACTACAAGTAGGGCGAGAGCAGCGCCTCGCATCATCTTCCCGAGATGGCACTGTCCGAGTTTGGGACTTGAGAAGTGGGATCCCATATTTCATGATCCAAGGGCACACGAACACCGGTGCGCAGTTCTCGCCGTGATCCACACTCCCTTTTTTGACATACATTCCAAAGTCACGTCTGTTGACCTCAGCAGCGATGGAACGGTTCTTGCTTCCGGGAGCGGTGACCATCAAGTGCGGATCTGTGAGTTTCATCTCAGAGTTTGAGAGCCTATCAGCCACTGAAGCACTTCTGTGCAGGGAAGTACGTCTTACAATGAATGAACGGAGTTCTAGTTCGCCATGTTGCGTCGGTGAAGCACGGCATCAGGGACGGTTTGACTGTGAATGTACCTTGGGATTTGTGGTGGTTGTCAATTGTAGTTCGCTTAGCTAATCGACTATGTTTCGCTATGGAAGGCACTCTTGAGTTCTAATCGTCCAGCATGGTCCTCGTTCTCATTATCGGCGACCTTCATATCCCTCATCGTGCACACGATCTTCCAGCCAAGTTCCGGAAACTCCTAGTCCCAGGAAAGATCCAACAAATATTATGTACAGGCAACGTGTGTGACCGCGAAACCTATGAATACCTACGCACCGTCGCGTCCGACGTCTGCGTCGTCAGAGGGGACTATGATGAGGTACATACCCCATCCATCTCCTCTCCCTCTCCCTCTCGCATACACGCCGCGCACGCTCATACCCCCGTGCCTCGTTTGCAGAACCCCAGCTTCCCGCCCTCAGCCACGGTGGTGCACACACCGATCCGCATCGGCGTCGTGCACGGTCACCAATGTGTGCCGACCGGCGATCTCGATGCGCTGAGTGCCATCGCACGTCAGATGGACGTCGACGTGCTCGTCTCAGGTCATACACACACGTAAGTCCATGTCCTATCCCCCGACGAGAAACACGCTGCACCGCCTACGCCCCTCACCCACCTTTTTCTTTTCACTAGGTTCCAAGCCATCGAATACGACGGCCGGTTCTTCGTCAACCCGGGTTCGGCAACAGGCGCATGGACGGGTCTACACAACACGTGCGCCTTCATCCCGTCGTTCTTCTTTTGCGGAGATGACCCGTCTTCCCAGCGATCCGACGCCCTCGTTTGCGTTGATGGACATCCAAGGCGCCGTCGTCGTCACTTACGTCTATCAACTCGTGGAAGGCGAAGTCCGCGTGGAGAAGATCGAGTATCGGAAAGAAGTCGAGCCAGCCAAGCCCGTCGCCCCGCCGCCGCCGCTCACACAGTCCAACTCGGCCTACCCGAACACTGCGAGCGGGTTTGGGACGTCGGGGCCAGGGAGCCCACAGGCAGCAACTCAGGGCGTGTGGTAGCTTTTGTCGTTCGCAAGGACTTGGGCAGTCACGCTCTCTCAACGCCGAGACGGGCTTTTTCGCAGTACGGTTTTCTGTTCTAGTTTGGTATGTTCGATGCCGTCGATGCTCAGACCCTTGTTTCTTCCGCGATGAAGTTCTTTCTCGAGTCTCGGCGGCGGAATTCATTATGTGTCCATCGATCAAATCAGGTGCAAGGGTTTCGGTTTATGTATGTACAGGAGCTGGTCCCCAAAAAACGAATGTCCCTGGCAGGAATTGAACCTGCGGCGCCACGGTTCTGTGAGATCCACAACGTGGCGATTTAACCACTAATCGACAGGGACTTGGTGACCTCGACCCAAAGGCACCAGCCGGTACTGATGATACTGCTCGAGGAGCCAAACTGGCTCCATGGAGACGGGCGAGACCATGTCGTCGGTCAGACATACGTATACACAGCCCGACCAAGGAATCAAATAATCCTTGTTCGAGTGATCCATCAGATTTCTCGTTCAGCCGTGTCTGGACTTGAACCTGTTTCTATTCAAGCTGTCAGTCCAGCACTCTGTTCATGACAATTCGTGCTCTAGAACATGTAAACCTTTCGTCAACACTCGATCGAGAAATGACGTACCCGACTCGCGTGAGGAAGCAAACCGTGCCATTCAATGTGGGGTTGTCATTGCTCACACTATAATCGGAGACACATCATGTTCGTTCTGGGTGAACGCTACGAGTCGAACACCGTACCTCGTCATAGATGCTCTAGAGTCGACTAAGCCTCTCCTCTGGCCTCCGCTTCTAGTATCTCGCGCTCTAATCGCGCGCGTTCGGCTTCACGTAGCCGCAGAAGTGTGAGGGATTCGAAATCCAAGATGTTGGTGGATTTGGATGGTTGTTGGGCTAGGTCTGGCGGTGATGAGGCAGGGAATGTACTGGGCTGTTCCAAAAAAAACCCCATGCATCAGTAGAACGAATAATGTTTGGTTGTCGAGAAAAACCCACGAATGTAGAAAACTTGGTTGTTTCATCCTCTCGACTCTCTTTTCGTGGCTCTCCTTCGTGAAGGGGCTCAGACGCGGTACTTGGCTTGAGTTTTCCACCAAGTTCGCCTCTGTCGCGTAACCACTGCAGTATTGGTGGTTCGGACCCCCCGGCCCATGACACCTCCATTCCTTGCTCTTTGAGTGTAGGACCACTGGAAACTACCGCAAACGCGGCACCGATTTGAGAGAAAGAAACCACTGCATTGACCACCTTCGCCTCTTCGCCCTGCGCTCCTTCATTCGCGCCCTTTGTCGATGATTTCTTCTTAGCTTTCTGGGGCTTGATCGACATCACGACAGCATCCTTGTCTATCTCTCCAAAGCGTCCCAGATGAGAAGCCAAGGCAAAGGCCGTACCGAGTGATGGGAACGCCGAGAGCGTGAACTTGACGCGAATGGTGGTATCGTAGGAACCCAGTGGCGGCGGCGCGTTCTCGTCCAAGCCGTCCTCGCCCACCTCCTCTACCTTGGCCCTCGCCATCTCCTCCAACCGTCTCTCTCGCTCCTCTCTCATCCGTCGCCCAGCCTCCTTGATACGATCGTTCTCGCCCTCCCTCGCCGCCTTTTGCTTCTCCTGTTCTAGACGCGATTTCTTGAACGCGCGTTCACGTTCTTCGAGCTCTGTGACGAGCGCTCTCCGCTTGTTATCGTACGCGGCAAAACGGGCTTTTTTCGCGACTGCAAGACGGAGCTGTGCATCGAGTGCGAACCGGCGCAATGGGTCGAGCAACAGCGTCGAGGCCACCGTGAGCGCATGAAACTTTTGGGCTGCATGCGGGTCGTTTCGGTTCTGCGAGGTGAACGTGTGGGTGACGGACTGGGCGAGAGAGAGAGAGAGAGAATGGACGTACGCGATCGGGGTGGACTTTGAGCGAGCGGGTACGGTAGGCAGTGCGGATTTCGGCGTCGGTGGCTTCTTGGGAGATCCCCAGGAGCTCGTACGGTGTCTCTTCTGGCTCTGTCATGGAGGATGGTGGGTGTAGAAAGCTTATGTAATTTGTCGACCACCTTTCTTGAAAAAAACTAGATGGCAAAGGGTGGCAAGGCAAGGCAAGTGCGCCATTCCTCATTCAACGTGTATACTGGATGCTTTACAGAACGATCATCGTACGACTGATTTCGACCGCTCAGACGGGTTTCTTTTATACCACGAAGCGAGTTCGGCTGAACAGTCCCAAGCTGTCCGCCGTCAAGTATGACCCCGTCGGTGCGCGACGCGTCATCCCTCCTTTGACGCTTGCTTATCTTTTGGGGTGGTAGTGAAAGCGAGAGTACTTTTCGTGGAAAGTCGGAAGACAAGGAAATGATACCGCGACATGCTTTGCACTCGATTCCCCGTTTTTTTTTTGTTTCCAGTGCCGCAAATATACGCTCACTTTCAGCCAATGAAAGTTTGGTGACAATAGCAACTGCACGCTGTTGGAGCACTGAGCACTATTCCTCTTCTCGACGCTCGTTAATACCCAATGTTGCCTGCTGTGCGTTGCTGCTCCAAATCACGGCCTGCTGAATGTCTTTTTGCTTCGGCTGGAGGGGAACACCGATCTTGAAAGCTTGAAGTTCGACTTGCGATTGAGTATGTAATACATATGTGCAAGTTGCACTCGAACGTTCACCTACAAGCTTGCACACGATGAACACCTCTGCTGGGATGGACTACACGCTGGAGTTGAATCGGACTCGACTGCTCTTTGTTCCCTCGCCCGATCACGATCCGAACCTCATGTCAGGTACCGTGGTGCAGGTCTCTGTCCGTGGTGAGCTCGAAGATGGGTATATGCGCTCTCCTTGCAATGTGGACACAAAATACTGACGCCCGACAGAGATGCGTTCTCTTTTGCGCAAGCGTCCATAACGGTGAGTGCGTCAGTGAAACTAATGCGCCCTCCATTGGATGGAGCTTTATCAGACTGCCATCGAAACCCTACTCGTCGCCCATGTGAACGCGTTGCTCAAGCTGCCCGAATGCGTCGTCATCAAGCATGTTATCCCTGGATACACGCTCACGGGAGGTAAGCTTTGCATGTACATGGGACCAGTGACGTTCATTGTGACCAGTAAGGAAACCTTGGAAATACGGTCATGGAAAGAAATTCTGTCTAGGGGACAACATCCTGCAGTCTGCTGAACACAAGTGGATCTTCCGTTTCGAGAAAACAACGCGAACAAAGGTTGTCGGGTAATTTCCATTGTATCCTTGTACTATGTTGTACTACCCTAACTCTTCTCTTGCCATTGTTCATATTGCCCACCTGCGAGACTAGCGCGATATCTGTCCTCTATACTACTACACACGTCATCCAGATGGGAGAGTGCCTCGAGAAGTGCGTCAAGAGACGAAAGTCTGTCTGAGTACCATGTCAATGCAGAAGTCGCCGAATCAAGCAACAAAGGCGCGCACCATACATTTGGATGCGCAGTTGGATGAGGTTTTCGGAAGGATGCGGGACACTGCAAGCAAGTGGACAGTGGGTCGGACCGAGACCAGATATCGAGGGGAGGCCCGAGCGCACAATGGAAGAGTCGCCGTCGCCCGTCGCCAAACGAACAACGGTGTTGCGAATGACTCACCTGTAACCACAAAACTCTACTTTTGGACTGGTGGTCGTCTGGTGAGCAGAGAGACGGTCTGGGATGTGTCGCTCACTTTTTCATGAGCATCCAGCGGAGCGCGTTTCCCATCGTATGAGACTCGTCAAATATTTGATACGTGGCAGCGGAGAGGTCGGGTGCTGCACCCTTGATCTATTCCAAGGGGGGGTCATGATAACGTGGATGTGGTAACAGAACAAAGCAAACCCTACGATTTTAATTTTTTGATCAGACATTGTCGATAATAAAAAAGGAAAACCGTGAATTGTTTTGTTGTTCTTTGATATATGAAAACGCAAATAGATACAAACAGATATCTTTTGTTCTCTCCATGTCTTATAAAAATATTAAAATGGTGGATGGACCCATTCAATTACTAACTCGATTTCAAGGCAGGCCTTGCTGGTCTCATGGATCCTTCTTGCCGTCCAACCCTCCCTCCCCTACACACCCTCAACCTCCCTCGTCCACCACGCTTTCACGATCTCTATGAATCGAACGACCCGATCCTTTGGGTAACTTTTCCTTGCACCACCTCCTCGTCCAAGCCACTCATCTCCCTGTCAGGATACACAGCTACCCCCCATAACACCCACCGCGGTCTCCCAGACAACCACCTTACCTCCCCCCTGGCTTCCGCGCACCCACACCGACGCGTCCCCATCGACGTCACCGACCACCCCCATCACCTCCACGAACCTGCCATCCCCCCTCCAGAACAAAATCCGTCTCGTGCCCACGTCGTTCGAGGAGGCGAACGCGGTCGTCCTGGTGACACCCCCGTCCCCGCCGAGCGTGTCCCCACCTCAGGCGTTACTCTTCGTCGGCCCCGCGCTTGCGCGGCTACGTCGTTCCCAGCGCCAGCTCCCGAAGGGCGCGCGCGTCCATCCGTACCGGATCGCGTCTCCATTGGATAGGCGTCCTTTGACAGGGCCGTCCAACCCGAACGTTTGATAGACAGAATCGGATGGATTCTTGTTCTCTTTTCTAATTTCGCTCGAGTTCGACGTGAATGATGTTTGACTGTATTGCTACACTGTCGTGTATTCTCAGGTTCATGCTAGTGGTGTTGTAGGTTTGACTGACGAAATGCAATGTAATTCGATGACTGTGGGATCGCGCACGCGAAAAAGTGTTTGAACAATCAAGTTGAAAATGCATGCAGGCGAATTGGAAGTCAAGGGAAAAACCGAGGAGGGAAAAGCGACAACTTTTCAATAACACCAAAAAAAAATCAACACCGAGCACTAGCTAACTCGATCCGCCCGTCTGACTTGGCGCAGCTGTCCTCGGCGCAAGCGTGATGGTTGGCCCATAGAGATCCGTCGACTGGAATGTGACACAATTCGAAGACGCGGGCGGGGTGGGCGTATAAGGCGGAACGGCAGGGCCCATCAACGGTTGCGTCCACGACAGCGTATGCCCATCCTGGTTGGTGTAGATCCCAACGGGCGTCTTGCGGTCCGCGTCACACACTTCATACACGCCGTTTTGCGCATTGTTGGGCATGTTGTACGTGCAGTTCAAACGATCGTACCGGAAATCGCAGTAGGAGAGCTGGCCCGTCACGAGCGTCGTCGCATCGCAGATGGTGATGCAAAACATGTTGTTTCCGATGATGCTACAAAAGCTCGGTAAGTCTTTTTCGGGTGATCGCTCGATACACACGTACTTGGTCCATTCGATGACTTGCTGAAACGTGTTGTTGTTCCCCGCGTTGCTGGGAAAAGCATTGGAGTACATCAGACCACCAATCGGGTTCCCGAGCTGGTGCACACATCATGAACGTCAACGCATGCAGATCGTACGAGTTACCCTACTGACCTTATCGGCACCGTGGGGGTCCCTCATCGTTAGGGGCAAGGTTCACCAGGACCTGGTCGATGAAACCGACGATCTGGACGTAGCCATCCGTCCTGAGCAGTTGTGCGCCTGTGATCGCACCGGTGGGAATGACGCGACCTCCGCGACCGGATTTAGAGCACCAGATGACTACCTCCCCTTCGGTGTTCCCCGAGAATCGAGTCTGGGTCGGGCGGCCCCCACACGCAAAAATCTGTCGTAGCGTGAGTCAACGATATCCGGGTCTGAAAAAGGAACATACCATCCAGGTGATTCACCATGGACGTTTGGCACTGGGAGAGCAAGCCCTCCGTCGTAGAATGTAGACTTGGTAAGGCTAGCAAAATAGAATCGGCAAAGACAAAAATAAGGTGAACGTTCAGAAGGACTCACAAGTTGACCAGGATAGGCATAGTGTTTGTCAACGAGCGGGATAGGTTCAAAAGAATCAGCAAACGCTAATTTTAGGGCGAGTGTAACAATGGACAGGACAGAAAGTATCAGGCGAGGCATGTCGCACAATTATTAGATGGATTCAGGATAGCAAAAGGTGGAGAGAAGAAAGAGGAACGCGGTCAAGAGACGGATCTGACATGAAACAAAAGCGAACCCTTTTGATACTTGCCATGTTGGTGCACCACGCCGGCATTAACGAAAAGACAGTACCGATGACTTAACGTTTTTTGACGAACCTTGGATTCGTGACGGAAGTGCTCAACAGTGATTGGCTGACCACGTCACGTATAAGGGAGTTACCTCATGTTACCTGGCAATGACTTTTTTCAACCTTGCCACAGAACGAAAATGTACATATAACCCACCTTGCGGTGCTTGAGCGGAGTCAACTCGCGGGTATGTACATAGTGACATTTGGCAACAAGCATCTCGAGAAATCTGTAGACAGCCCGCGCGTGCGAGTACATACCACAGTGCTTCCTGGACCAGGCATGAAAAGCTTTGAGGTAGATATCCGCGAGTCCACGGCACCGTGCCCTGGATTTCACCGAGTTCCGGAGGCTGTACACATTAATGTGCGATGTGCGTGTTCATTCAAATCTGGCAGAGTGCAACATTGCAAAGGTCTGGCTCGGCAAAGGGCAAGCATGTAGAGCGATAACCGCGATCTTGATTTCGTAGTAGAATCACTTTGAAATGCGCTGCCTGAGTAGCACGGCCGTCCTAGTTCCAAGTCTTGCCAGTGAGGCGGTTCCTGTAATAAATGCCGCACCAGTGCCTAGTAAAAAGGACGATAGCCGGTGCAAGCGCGAGTAGTTGGTACTTCACATGTTTGGAATGAGTTGGATGGGGTTCAAAATTGTGGTTGTGCCGATGCGAAGAGCAGTACCATTAATTGCTCGGCGTTCCGATAGTGTGTGGATCACGACGCCATATCCCTCTCTATATCCCTCCGACATTCTCGTCGCCTCGGAATGTGTCGGCCGAGAAGAGGAGACCACCATGCACAGATTATAGGTTCCCCTGGTGTCAACAAAATCGACGTACATTTATTAACGTCCAGAAACTTGGATCTGAAAAGGCCAGCAGCATCCGCTGGTGGTATAAACCCACAATGACACAACGTAAAGTGTGCACGCGTTGTGTGTTCTCTGTGAGCAAAAGGCATTCCACAGATAAGAGCGGTTGTTGACACGACGGCCAAAGGATAATTCTTCAGGTATGAAGCAACCTTGGGTCATTTTGTCAGTTCCGAGTGCCATTGGTGGTCGTGTGGGTGAGGGTAAGCCCGGACAAGTAGAAAACGAACAGAAAGAACAATGTTTCGAAGAGGATTCCTTAGGTATGGTGGTTCTGGTCCAGGCTTCATCAGCTACTACTACGTGTGGTAGTACTGCCATGATGGTTGATCGCAGGGAGTACTGAAGCATCACCAGTCCTACCGATAAAACCGACAGGATTGAACTCAGAATTCGGATATTAAGGCCGCAGGAACCAAAGTGAATATATGAATAACTGTGAGACCACCCTCCTGCGGTCATTGCTTCACTATTTAAGGTAGCTTTGAGCGACGAGTCTCCAGGTGCATGCATGGTGTTTGTTTTCCGAGGCTGTACATTGGACTGAGTACTGCAAAGGTCTGGTTGCAAGAGAGCAACATCTCATCGTCATATCGGGTGTTTGTCACGCGGTAGTAAGTACAGAGCCAGAACCACGTGTTTTAAGGTTTTGGTTTCATGCCAGAGAGCAAGGCTCTTCCACACGAATGGCAGGGTCGCAGTAACTTGAATCATGGTTTGCAAGCTCCTGCAAGTTCTCTTGGGTGAAAATGCAGTTTCGACTTGACAAGCTCTGACACTGTCTTAATAGAGGTAACACCGCGGGATGAAACGACCTTTATCTGACAGGTTTAACAGATGGACTCAACTGAGTGATGGGCGCCGAGCGCAGAACCGCCGTTCATGGTCATGAAGCCATATATTTTCGGTGCTTCAAGTTCATGTGCCCATCCTACCCACCCTTCCTTCCCGCTCGTCATGCTGCCATGGTTGGTTCAGAATCCCCCATCCACCGAGGTAGGTTCGTCTAGTCAGACTCGGCTTCCTCGGCACTCAGTGATGCCGTTTTTCGCAGTCGACGGCGAGGCAGACGGAGTATTTGGATGACCAGTTCACGATTTTGACCGCTCAGAGCGCGAGCGTACACGAGCGGCGACGCACTCTCCGGGAACGACAGCGCAAACAACTCGCTGCGCTCGCGGAGCTCGTCATCCCGCACCCTCCAGAGCGGGTGAGGGGAGGTGGTTGTCACTCTCGTGGGTCAAGCGAGGGTGAGGAACCACGATCCCGATTCTCGCACTCCTTGCCACCCTCCCCCAAGGTGAGCTGGTCGGACAGCCGTTGACGGCAAGATCTGAGACATGGACACAGGCGATATACTCACCAGAATTACCGGCCTCGTCTCCTCCTCCACCAATTAAACGCAGGTCCATGCTCGCAAGACTGATGAAAGTTTTTTTACCTTAAAGGACTATGATAACGATTCGGACACGATAACGCTACACTGTGTATTTTCTTTTCTAGTATACTGCTTCGTCGTAGTTGGCAAGAGCTGCAGTTTTCACTGTAAATATCTGTTCTGCCTGTTGCTAATCGGACATCGCCGCTTGCGTATCACCCAGCACCATGGACGAGATCGTCCCTCACCTCTGGATTGGTGACCTGCCGAGCGCACTCGATGTAGCATCCCTCAAGGCGAAAAAAATATTTAGCGTCGTGACGGCAATGCGAGGAAAGATTACTATCAGCGCAGTCCGTTTCTGTATGCACCTCTTACTTTGTTCACGTTGGGTTCATACCACCATCAGACGTTCAACAAGTACCAGATCAACATCGATGACAGTGAAGACGAAGACGTCCTCGTGCACTTTTTGCCCTCGATATCCTTTATTCAGAAAGAACTCGACAAGGGTCGCGGCGTACTCGTCCATTGTCAGGCTGGCATAAGTGAGTCGTCCACATTCACGCGTGGTTAGTAGACACAGACCGCTAGCAGGCCGAAGTGCGACCATCGTCGCGGCCTACTTGATGCACACGCGCAAACTAGACCCGTCTGCTGCCCTCCGCATGATCCGGGCCGTACGCCCGCAAATCGAGTGAGCTCATGACACTCGTGCCGTGCGCCATGCCCGAGGCTCATGCGAGAGAATAGTCCTAATGAAGGTTTTCTTCAACAACTCGAGGTATTTTACCAGGCGTCGTACAAGATATCCCATAGGTCCAAGCCCGTTCGGATGTTTTACATGGAGAGGACAGCCGAGGAAGTCATGAGTAGATCTCTTCATTCGTCTTGTCGTCCACGTGGGTGCTGATCTGATCGCCTCAGATGGCGATGGTTCCGCTCCGCCAAGCGATATGTTTGCAGGACATCCCCGTTCGCCCTCTGTATCTGCGCCAAATACCCCTGTCATCGTCCCTAGCAGACGAATACGATGCAAGATGTGCAGGTAAACGACGTCCTACTTGCTTCGATGTAGTGCTAAGAGATCCACGCAGGCAGGAACTCGCAACCCGGGAGCACATGCTCGACCATGGTCAACTTGGTCCAGCGACCCCAGCCCTCCCCTCGCACTCCCCTGCCTCATCGCGCCGTCCCTCCAACGACTTCTTCCCCGGGCCCGGCACATCCTCTCGACGTTCATCCTCCAGTTTAAACGTCACTATCTCCCGCCGCCCGTCGACGTCTCAACCCCGCTCGCGTTTAAATTCAGGGTCGAACACGATCGCTGATGGACGACCTGCCGTTCTCGCCGCGCTTGGCGGTCGTGGACTCCTCGAGTCCCTTTCCATGTCCGCCCTCGACACCGAAGATGACGCGGACGCATCGGACGCCGACACGCCCGCCGGCTCGTCTTCTCGTCACCCCTCAGGCACCGACGTACGGCTCTCCCGGCCTTTTCCGCTCTCGATGGAGGGCATTGGCCGAGATCTATCGCATGCGCTCGAGGAGAGCATGTCACAGGACATGACAGCATTGCCCGAGGAGTTGACACGCCGTGCGCCGTCTCCGTCGGTGGACGTCACCACCACCACCAAGCGTACCGCATCTCCACCGCCCATGGCCACGGTACACACGAGCAGCACCGACCTCGCGACGCAGCTCTCGTCTAATCCGAAACTCGCGCTGTTGCGTGCCGCGGCGTCGGCGAGTTTAACCATGACCGGGTTGAACGGGTCGAGGGCCGCACTGAGCCCTCCCATCTTGATGAACCCGAAATGTTCGGGTTACTTTGTGGAACCGGTATGCCGGTCTCCCCTTTTTTTTTTCGGGCTTGAGAGCTGACGCGCGTACGTTAGATGACGTGGATGGACCCGATGCTGGCGAGCGGCGAGCTGGCTGGCAAGATTATCTGTCCGAACAAGAAATGCGGTGCCAAGATTGGCAATTATGATTGGGCGGGCGTGTGTTGTGGATGTAAGGCATGGGTGACACCTGTAAGCACATACACAGGATCGAGAACGTCTGGGCTGACGATGACGGGCTGAGCAGGGCTTTTGCATTCATCGTTCCAAGGTGGATGAGATTATCGTGTGAACAATATTGGGATGATATGATGGGTCTCATCGAGCCTGCAATACAACATCGGCTGATGATTCCAAGTAGATCTATTTATCAGGCGGTCGTACTAACATGGTCAGCAGGGGGGCGGGAAGGCCTCAGATAATATGTATTGATGAAACAGTGATAGGAAGAAGGGCGTGTAAGATACCTTGTACTCTGATTATGCGGACTACCCCAAGCTGTTAGCATCTGGAACACTTTGAAAATCCTACGGCAAGGTGATCTTGCCTCGGTTGACATGAACGACCCCCCGCTCTATATACAAATTGCTGGAAGACTTGTTTTTCTTGCTCAGCTCTTCCCACCAGTACAAGGAACCCTCAAAAGGAACAAGACGGTGTCTCACGGTAAGTCTCCAGCTTGATCATATGTTCAAAGGTTAGCCTCATGCCACGCTGGTAAATCTAAATCTACCATATATTCTCGGTTTAGATCACCATCGTCGACCAATGGGTACGGTCTTAATAATGCTCAGACGTCTCACCCGCTAATCACTCCACAAGAAAAAACACAATTTGCGCTCTTGAGCATCATTCGAGACAACCTTCCTACTAAATATGCATCCCAGGCAGCCTCACTCGCTGTATTTCGTGATGTTATCTCCGCACACGGAGGTACCGAGGACGACCCCACTCTGTTATCGAATTTTCGGACCCACGTACCACTATCAGATTATGAATCATATAGGCCATTCGTGGACAGATTCAATGCGAAGCCATGCATGGAGCAGGACGTCAAGGATCTTCTTGCCCCCGGACTTCCAGACCTTTTCGCCCTTTCTAGTGCGACATCTGGAGCGAGCCCCAAAGTTTTCCCAAAATACAATCATGGCGCAAGATCAAACCCCCCCGCTCGCCAAATAATTGACCCAAACGGCAAACATCCATGGGCTGCGCTTGTGTGCACAGGATACAGGGATGTCAAGGAGATCGAACGTGCCCCCGGTGAAGTGGTGCAAAGGATTCCCCTGGGCATTTACTCGGGAGGATCCATTCGTAGAAACTTTGGATTGTATTACGATGACGAAAGCAAGTTGTCTCTCTATTGTATGTCTCTACCACCATATTATTCTCCGACAATGCGCACTAACTACGCTGTGGATTCCAGTTCCCGGCTATGCTGTGCCGTGGGCAGCAACTGTAATTTTGCACTTTCCTTCATTCCTGATCATTCATGGTTTGTTCTTCCTGTCAAGAGGGGATGTGGGTCGTTTCTATGTCCCATTTGCAACGCAGTTTGTAGATCTCATGCGTCACATTGACGAGCATTGGGATATGCTGGTATCTTGTATAAGGGATGGCACCATCCCGGATCTGGAAGGCATAGACCACGTTCGAAAGTACTTGCAGGTAAGTCCCGGGTTAATGCATATAAAGTCATCACTGAGATGCTACCCCAGGCTCACTTCCACCCCAACCCAGAGCGTGCGACAGAACTACGTGCGATTGGGCCACCGTTCTCACTTGAAGGATGGTTCCCTCGCATCTGGCCAAATGTCAGCCATCTCTTAACGATATGCAGTGGACCATTTGCTACCGTTCTTCCTAAAGTACGTGGTTATGATGCATGTGCAACAGATAATTTTCACAAGTTGCAATATCATTCCATACATCCAGGTGATGCCCATTCTGGGACCCAACATCCCCGTCCGTGTTCCTGGATACGGTTCAACGGAGGCGCAGACTGGGTCACCGCATGATCCGACCAAATTGGATGAGTTTGTTCTTCGAAGCGATGACTATGTCGAGTTTTTGGATATCTCACTGGACTCAACCCATGCAAACCTTCGCCAAGCAGTCAGTGTTTCACGTTCCAGATACTCTCCCTGCTCGCTGATTATAACGATGATTCAGTGGGAAGTGGAAGTGGGCAAATCTTACGAGCCGATCCTGACAACTAGAGATGGGTTGTGGCGTTACCGCTTAGGTGATGTTCTCCGCATCGTCGGGTTTGACTCCGAGAGCGGTGCCCCACTCTTCAGAGTCATCGGAAGGCGGTCGTAAGTCCGTCGTCCCCTGCTTGGCGTTCTGACAACTCGACGATGGGGTTCGGAACAGCGCGACAATCCGCTTCCCTCACACACAGGTCACCGACGGTCAACTGTTAACAGCCGTCCAGATCTTTAGCTCGGAGGATACCGTTCGAGTACACGAATTCACGACGGTCCTTGATGACCGCGGGTCGTTGCTTACGCTGGGCTTCCTTGTCGAGCTTGCGGGACCTCTCGGTACGTCAGCGCGTTGGGGTCCGGCACAATGGGTCGACTCATCTGCTCACGCATCTGAACCCTCAAAGGATCGGACGCACATCTGGCGCCTCAAAAATTGTTTGATGCGCTCGCTGAGACTAATAGCGAACACGAGGCTGCGCTCGCCCACGGGCGCGCTCGGTTGCCTACGATCCGGATTGTGAAACCGGGCACGTTTGCGGAGTATCGTCAGTGGAAGGGCGAGTGTGCCGATATAGCTTCCGGACAGGTGAAGGTGCCTCTGATATTAGCAAACCCGAGTGCGCAGGAGTGGATCTTGAAGAGGGTTGTTCAGGAACTCTGAACTGTGCCTCGGGGTTGATGGGGAGATGCAAGTGTGAGTAAAAATGTGTTTTCATATCTGTGGGTGTAACGGAAGTCAACCACTTCTTGTTCTCGCACACTCCAGTTTGGAGATGGCTAAATTCCATATCATTCTTCGAAGAAAAGCTAAATATACACGTTGAACAAAAAACACTATGTGAGACGATGGAAAGAATATTGTTGTCCAGAGGTTGCCATAGATTGAAAAGGAAAAACTAAACGAGCGTGCAAGGCGGTAACCGGAATATGTCAGGACGAAGAAGAAACAGAATCATGATATATATAAATTCCGCATACTATACACGCGGCACCAAAAAAGATGAGTGGTATGCCGACGACCGCGTGTGTGAGGGATCAGTAGCAAACATTATCAAGGGAATGTAGGATGACTCAAAGAAAGTGGTGTAACTTAGGGCAGAAAGAAGAGAAATCCGATCCAGTAACATAAAATGAGCACAAGGAGTGTAACACGTGCAACATGTGTGTGTGTGTGGTGCGGCGAGAATGCACGTGTTGGATAGAAACAAACGAAACGTCCGTCATCGGTCTCCAGTTGTAGTGGTCGTACTGACGCTATTCATGGTGTTGACCGTTCTTGCGGACCGTCGCGAGCCAAATCGAAGTTTACCATCGTCTCCCCGGCCCCACGAGAATAGCCCGCCGGCTTCGTGAGAGTGCATACTCCCCGTGCGTGAGCGCAGGGACCAAGCTGGTGAGGCAGGTCGTGCAGGTCCATTCGCTTCGAGATGCTCATGCTGGGAATGTGCGTGCGGATGGGGATGGTGTTGGTGTTGGTGACCCACTGTGTGCAGGCCATCGCAACATGCGCGCACGTTCTCGAGACCCTCAAAGCCATCGTCCGATTCCCTTTCGCCGTGCAGCTCAAACTCGAGCTCTCCATCGTGGTTCGCGTTCCCCGACGCAACTCTCTCGAACGAGCGGGTGGGGCTGTACGGACTCTCGGGTGTCGCCCACCGAAGGTATTCCGCAGCTGG